>BLBF01000037.1:4510431-4584292 GCA_015471245.1 Laticauda colubrina
CCCCCCCCCCAGATCTCTCCCTTTCATCCAGGCACAGCTTGACTCCACAAGGACAACAGGTTCAAGTGTCTGGAACACTGACCAGACGGGCTCCTGAAGCCACATTCACTCCAACAGTCGCTGGTCCTCGCCAGGATGACAGTTTCATTGAGGAGGTCCCAGAAAGGATGAAAGCCTGGATGGAGCTGGCTATTCACCAAGTGCTCCAACATGTTGTAATGTCCAGACCTTACCCTCTGGCTACCGACCAAGAGTCCCAACCGCTGAAGTCACTGAGCAGGTCGGAGCAACACCAGACCCAGGTACATTTACAGGGGGAGACCCCCCCCCCTCCAAGGGCCAGAGGAGGAGGAGGAAGTAGATCAAATCATTCAAATGGCCAAGTCTGAATTGGGATCAATGCATGATAGCGAGCCCCTGTCAGAGGCAGACCCCTTAGAAGGGAAAATGTCTGAGGATGAAGGTCTTATTCCTGATCAGCCTGTTTTTACAGGTTTATTCCAGTTACAGCTTTTCAAACCTCTCTTGTTTAAGGCAAAGAACACTGCAGGCCTAAACAAGCCAAAACCATTTGACACACCTAACACTTCAGGGGAGGGACCAGAGGACATTATCTTCAACCAACCGGTAGTTGAAGCAGAGGTAATTCCAGTTCCACCCATATTTTCGGACCTGGTGCAGAAGCAGTGGACTTCTGCAGCGGTATACACCTCCCCAACTGGACATGATAGGAAATATTTCAACTTGGACCCCGATTTTGCAAAGTTACTGAGTACCCCTGAGGTAGACGAGCCTATAGTGGCTTTAGCGTCTCCCTCTATTCCCAGTGAGGCACTGGAGGCCTTAAAGCTGGAGGAAAAACGGGTTGAGCTAGCCCTATGCAGAGCTCATCAGTCTGACGCGTGGGCTATCAGATCAGCCACAGCTGCCTCCTTCTTCACGTGGTCATCTCTTAGATGGCTTCGTCTTTTGAAACAACACGTTCCTTCTTCTAACATTAGGGCACACCAAGATATCGCCAAACTTACGGCAGCTGCTGAATTTTCTGCCGATGCTACCTATCACGCAGTCAAATTTTCAGCAAGAACCATTACCTCAGATGTCACAGTGCTTCGCTTGCTATGGTTAAGACACTGGCAAGCTGACTTCAAACACAAATCCAAGCTGGCCTCATCCCCCATTGTGGGAGATAGATTTTTTGTCCCTCCCCTGGATCTGCTACTAATTGAAACACGCAACAAGAAGAAAATTCTCCCTTCCCTTTTTTTGGAAGTCAGATCCCAGAAGCTCCCAGTCCTTTCGGAGGGAATCCTTTCGATCTTTCTATCAAGGATCCTTCTCTTCCAGATACCAGAGACCCCCAGCAGTTAGACCAGGACAACCAGATAGGTCCGACTCAGTGTACAGAAGTAGAAGGGGTGGCCAATCCAAAAGATCCTTTCAGGGAGCAGGGAACAGGCCCTTCTGGCGACCAAGATAACTCCCGGGACTCAATTCCCATTGGTGGACACCTTAAGTTATTCGCTGACCAATGGGACTCTTCTACCTCTGATGCCTGGGTCAGAGATACGGTTAGATTTGGCCTCGGGCTGGAGTTTAGATCCACTCCCCCAGATTCCTTCATGTCATACGCTCCTTCCGGTCAAGCATAATCTCATGGATTCTGCTATCCAACATCTACTGGATATACGAGCCATCCAACCAGTAGCGACCAATCAACAAAGGCAAGGTTTTTATTCACATCTTTTCGTTGTGCCAAAAAAAATGGGTGGGGTGGGGGTGGAGAACGATATTAGATTTGAAATGTCTCAACCATTTCTTAGTATATCACAAATTTAAAATGCATACCCTCCAATCAACATTACTGGGCATCAGGAAAGGGGACGTGCTCACGTCCAGATTTGACAGAGGTGTACCTGCACATTGCTATTTGCCCCTCCCATTATAAGTTTCTGAGATTCTGCTACAATAACCACCATTTTGAATATGTGGCCCTTCCATCCGGATTAGCTTCTGCCCCCAGGACCTTCACCAAGGTCCTCACAGAGCTAGCTGCCCACCTCAGGAACATCCCTGTACACCTCCAGTGTTATCTTGACGATATTTTGATTTTCTCTCCTTCTGCCCATCAGGCAGTCATAGACACTCAGAACACATTACTATCCCTACAAGAGCATGGCTTCTTAATAAATTGGAAGAAGAGTCAGTTAACATCATCGACTCGGATAATCCATTTAGGGGCGGTCATAGATATGGTGGAAGGCAAGGTTTATCTGTCACCAGATAAAGAGCATTCAAAAATTGGTTAACAAGATCAGGTTGCTTAAGAGGGTGTCCTCAATGGACCTATCAAAATTGTTGGGCAAAATGATCTCATGTATTTCTATTATTCCGTGGGCCTGCCTCTACACTAGATCCCTCCAGTGCTTCCTGCTACCGTACCAGCGATCTGGCCGAAGCAACTCCAAATACAAAGTCAGGGTTCCACCCAAGGTTCTCATATCTCTCCTCTGGTGGTCCAAACCGGTTATCAACAGAATTGATATCAAAGATGCAAAGGAAAGGGAGAAGGTCTTGAAGGCTAAAATCTTGAAGGCTGACATTTGGCCCTCCTAGAAAAAGGACGTTAGTACGATAAAAGAAAACATAGTAGGTAATAGTTAATATACAGGGATCATAGAAATATTTATACTTTTAGGGTTTATCGGGATATTTAGTACAAAATGCCTTGATCAGAGTAGGGGCTCTAACATCCTTCTCATTTACCCACTCAGCTTGGGAAGGAGGAAAATGTTTCCAAGCAACCAAATATTAGAGTCGACCTCTCCGTTTTTGAGAATCCAAAATTTCCTTAACCTCAAAACATTGTTCGCCTTCAATTAGCAATGATACAGGAGGCTCAATTTGGGTCAGTCTCAGATTGGAAGTTTGTTCAGGTTTTAACAGACTAACGTGGAAGACAGAGTGGATCCGTCGAAGAGTTTTTGGTAATTTCAGTTGGACTGCCACAGGGTTCACAATTTGTTCAATTGAGAAAGGCCCAACATACATAGGGCCGAGCTTTTTTGACTTTTGGGTGGTTTGCAAATATCTGGTGGATAAAAAGACTTTGTCGCCCACCTGATATGGTTTTTGTGGAGATTTCTTTTTGTCTGCAAATTTCTTATGAGCTTGATGTGCATCATCTAATGCTTTAGAAGTAACCAGCCAGGTAAACTGGAGTTGTGCTATCCATTCATCTAATGACTGAATGTTAGGCTTCTCATGTGGAAGCTCGGGTTTTGGTACAAAGTCTTGTCCCGATGCCACTTTAAAGGGAGTAAACCCAGTACTACTATGTACGGAATTGTTATATGCCACCTCAGCAAATGGCAATAAGTCAGCCCAATTATCTTGTTGATAATTTATGTAACATCTAAGATATTGTTCCAATCCCAAATTGGTCCTCATTGGTTTGTGGCTGGTGGGCGGAGCTTAAGCCTTGGGTGTAACCCAATAATTTAAGGAACTCTTTCCAGAAGTTCAAAGTGAATTGGACACCTCGGTCTGAGATTATGCGTTCAGGAACCCCATGTAATCTGTAGATATGTAAAATAAACAGTTTAGCCAATGTTTTTGCAGATGGGATCTTCGAACAAGGTATAAAACATACTTGTTTGGAAAACAAATCAGTTACCACCCAAATAACTGTCTTCCCTCTACTTTCAGGTAATTCCACTATAAAGTCCATAGAGATTTCCTTCCATGGAGCTGTTGGTCTAGCCACATTTTGTAACAAGCCTGCTGGTTTTACCAGGAGGCCGTTTGGCTGAGGCACAAACAGAACAACTAGCTACGTAAGTTTCAATGTCCTTCTTCAAAGTAGGCCACCAAAATTGCCGCTTAACCAAGTGTAAAGTTTTCACGAATCCAAAATGACCAGCCTCTTTAGAGTCATGAGCTTGTTGTAGTATTTGTCTCCTCCGTTTCTCTGGTACATATAATTTGGCTCCTACCCACGCCAATCCATCTCTAACCGAACAATTATTTGAGTGAGGAACCAGACATCCAGCTTTAGGGCCTCTTTTAGTTGTGCAGTCAAATCATTCAATAAATCAACGTCCCTGTTCTTCTTTTGGGCTCTGTTAACCACTGGTGCTGCCAACTTGATTGCCACCAGTGCTTGCCAACTTGCTGCCGTACCACTTCCTGGCGAGTCCTGTTGTATTGAGGTAGTCTGGATAGTGCATCTGCCATGAAATTCCTCCCCCCTGGAATGTATTTCAACAAAAAATTGAAACGTTTAAAGTACTGCGCCCAGCGAATTTGTTTGGGGGACAGCTTCCGAAGCGTTTTCAAAGCCTCCGTTTTTATGATCAGTCCACACCTCAAATGGATGCTTTGCTCCTTCCAAGAAATGTCTCCAAGTTACCAAGGCCCAGTGAACTGCAAAAGCTTCTTTTTCCCAGACGGCCCATCTCCTTTCGGTTTCAGATAATTTACGGGAAGTATATGCACATGGTTGTAAAGTCCCCGTCTCATTTGCTTGCAATAACACAGCTCCAACTGCTACGCCACTCGCATCAGCTTGGATCACAAAAGGAGCATCCATGTCCGGGTGCTTGAGTCCCGGTTCAGCAGCAAACAGTCGTTTCAGTTTTTCAAAGGCAGCTTGACATTCCATGGACCGCTCCAGTGGCTTACTAGGGTTTGGTTTCACCTCCCCTTTGGTTTTCAGGAGGTTTGTGATAGGCAGTGCTATCTTTGCAAAAGCCGGGATAAATTGTCGGTAGAAGTTGGCAAATCCCAAGAAACTCTGAAGTTGCTTCCTTGTGCGTGGAGGGACCCATTGCAACACGGCACGAACCTTCCCCAGATCCATTTCTATGCCCTCATGCGAGATGCGATAACCCAAATAGTCAATTTTGTCCTGATGGAATTCACACTTGGACAATTTTGCATACAGCTTAGCGGCTCGGAGCTTTTCTAAAACTGACCGCACTAGTTTCACATGCTCCTCCTGAGTCTCCGTGTAGATAAGGATATCATTAAGGTAAACCAAACTTCTTTGTATAAATGTTCATGAAGCACCTGATTGATCATTTGCATAAATACTGCCAGGGCCCACTGTAGGCCAAATGGAAGAACGTTGAATTGGAAACAACCCATTGGGCAGTTCAAAGCGGTTTTCCATTCATCCCCTCCTGAATTCAAATCCGGCAGTACGTCTCTCTCAAGTCGAGCTTCGTAAAAATTTTCCCTTTAGCCAGGTGGGTCAACATGTCCTTCATCAAGGGGAGAGAGTACACGTTTTCCATGGAAATACTGTTCAGGTTTCTGTAATCAACACATAAGAGAAGGGATCCATCTTTCTTTTTGCAGAACAACACTGGGGCCGCTACCCGGGGTCTAGCAGGTTGGATGAAACCACGTTCCAAATTCTTATCAATAAATGACTGTAGCTCTTTTAATTCCTGCGGCATCATCAAGTACAGCTTCGGTTTTGGGAGCTTCACCCCTGGTAAAATTTCAATACTACAATCTGTTGAAAGATGAGGGAGTTCATCTGAAGCCTTCTCACTAAATACTTCCTTTAACTCCCAATATTCCTCTGGAATTTTATCCTCCCCCTTCAGTTTCTCAGTACCCATGGAGGCCAGCTCAATGGGACTTTTGAGTTTCAGTTTAGATTGCCCCTCCCCTTCCGACCGCTGATCAGTATATATGCGCAATAACCCCCTCCTCCAATCGACGTGGGGGTTCCATTTCCGGAGCCAGGGCAATCCCTGTATTAGCAGCCGTTCTATTCCAGGGGCCACAATAGAACACAAAGTCTCTCTATGCTTCCCCATCGTCATTTCTAGGGTTCCGTTATGAAGTGGGCAGGGCTGTCTCCCGCAATTGATCCATCCAATTGGCAAAAGGCTATGGGCGTTTTCAAGTTTTTTAGTTTTAAGCCCATTTTCTTTACTACTTTCGTGCTAACTACGCACCTTGTGCACCCAGAGTCTAGCAAGGCCAGCATTTTTCCTTTGGCTCCCGATGTGGGTACTCTTAACTTCACTGGAATGGTCATGGGGCCCTTGTTTGGACTTACCATTGAGTCGTCTTCTGAGTCTAATTCACTCTCTTCGGAGGAGGTCAGAGTTCCCAGCTCCTCTCCTTTTGGAGGGGCGACCTCGACAACTCCTCCACTTCAAGCGCTGTGTCACGAGGCTTCGTTGGGGTTTTTTCAGGTTTTTTCTCTCCTCCTGGCACCCCCTTCGGTTCCAGCTTGACCCGGCAGTTGGCAGCCCAGTGACCTTCCTTCCCACATCGGAAGCAGGCAGTGGTCTTGGGTCTCATCCCGTCATCCCCTCCTTGTGGGGTTTGAAGGCTTCTCGCGGCCGTTGTGGGGAAGACTTGCTCCAACCAGACTCCCCCCTGGTACCTGTTGTGGATGAGATCAATTTCCACCTTCGCTGCCAACACGTACCACATCTGCAGATCATTGGGCTCTCTTCTGGCAATGCAGCTCTGGTATACTCACGTTTTTATCATCTCCTCCCCTTCTATTCTTCTCTTTCTCTCTTCCTTTCTTTCTCTCTCCCTAACCCTTATTCCACAAGCATCATGTTGGACCCTTTTGTTTTTATTATGTTATTCATTATCGCTTGCCAAATAGTCAAGCTTTGTGCTTATTTTTGGCAAACGTTTTGTATTGTTTTGTACATTTTTGTATGTTTTGTATGTTTTATAAATAAATAAAAAAAAATAAAATAAAAAATAAATATACATCCTCATTTAAGCCATCTTTAAATGCTTCTATCAGGGCTACCTGGGACCAGCCTCGAATATAACACGCCAACTCTCTAAATTCCTGGGTGTAGTTGGCCACTGATCTCTGCCCCTGATTTATGGTCTTCATTCTAATCCTGGCCTTATGTTCCGCCAGTGGGTCTTCAAATCTGGCCCGCAGCGCAGTCATGAACATGTCATAATTCATCAGCTGGGGGGCATTATCATTATGCAAAGTCACCATCCACTTTGCAGCTGTTCCCTCCAAAGCCCTGGTAACACATCTGACTTTGGCTGCTTCTGAGGGAAAATTCCCTCCGTATTCCTCCATATAGCTCCAAACTTGTGCCAGGAAAAATCCCAACTCCTTGGGATCCCCCCCATATTTTACTTCCAATGGAGGCAACTTTGGAGTTCTACGTCTTCTGGCTATTACCGCTGGGGTCCCCGGGACTGCTGCTGCCTGTGGCGCTAGCTCAGGTTGATTTATGGCGGTGGCTGCTCTGCGTCTTCTGCCTGGGACTGCTTCCCCCTCCTCCCCCTCATACCTTTGTTCAGTGTGAGGCTCTCCGAGGGCTTCATCTATGAGGTGCTTGGCTTGATTTAATAAAAAGCTTTTCCTTTCCCTCTCTTGCCGTGGCTCCTCTCTTCCACGCTGACGGGTAGTGGTAACTCCTGGGGGAGGCTTTTCTTCAGGATCCTTCCAGCCGACTCCCAAGGACCATCTGGGTTTTACAGCTGGTTTCTCTCCAAGATTTAGCTCTGTTAATAATTCAGCTTCCCTTTCTTCCTCTCGCAGCAGCAAATCTTGCCCTCCAGGAGCTCCTAGGTCTTCTTGGTTGCTGGCTGGAGTTGACATGATGTTCAGACCCCCTCGGAAGAAATTGTGTTATATCTCCGGGTGGGCTGGTGAGATTCAGAATAATGTTGGCTGCTGCTCCATTCAAAATCCAAGAAATACTTAAGACTCTTTTAATTAGAGAAAAGATATCTTTTACTGGAAGTCAAGTGGTAGCAACAAAAAAATTCTGAATCTGAGAAAATGGGAGCGTAAATCACATATACAAAGTGATGGCAATGTTCCCACCCTCAATAGTTCAAATAGTTCTTCCAATTAAAAGTTGTGAATATCATCATGTGGACATCTTCAGGTGGTGATGATACTCCATGGCCGTTGACCTTGGCATATTTTGATAAAGGTTTGCAGCTGCGCAGAGAATAGAAAGCCAAGCAAGAAATAGAAACCTAAGCAAGAATGTACTCCCCCCCCCCAGTTTATACAGTTCCACTTTGTAACACCTCCAGCTCACTTCCCACAATTATCCCCCCTCCCCCCCCGTTACTTATGACAGCCGAAAAATGCAAAGGAAAGGGATAAGGTCTTGAAGGCTAAAATCTTGAAGGCTGACACAGAGGCTATCTCTTCAAGGAGCCACAAAGGCTCACCATCACCACAGATGCCACTCTGTTCGGATGGGGAGCTCACGTTCAGTCACTCACAACCCAAGGCCGATGGTCTGACATAGAACAGTCATGCAGCATAAACTGGCTGGAACTTCGCGCAGTACACCTGGCCCTTCGCAACTTCTTTCCCCAGGTACGTGGTCAGCACATACTGATACTGACAATGCTCACATAAACAAGCAGGGGGGCACATAATCGAAGCAGCTAATGTGGGAAGCGGAGCGCCGGTGTTGCTGGGCGGAGAACATACTTTCCATCAAAGCAGAACACATTTCGGGTCTGTTGAATACACAGGCAGACTGGCTAAGCAGGGCCACCATAGATCAGTCGGAGTGGCGCCTTCACCCATCCCTGTTCCAAGAAGCAACACGGTCATTTGGTCAGCCGGTGGTAGACCTATTTGCTTCCCCTCTCAACACTCAGCTTCCGAGATTTTTGTCCAGGTACCCATCCCAAGGGGCGGAGAATTACAACTCGCTCCGCTGTCGTTGGCCCCCGGGGCTCCTGTATGCCTTCCCTCCACTTCCGCTGGTTCCCAAAGTCATCCAGAAGTTACTAGACGAGAGAGCGGAATTAATTCCAGTAGCGCCTTATTGGCTCAGACGGCCATGGTTCACAGACCTCCGCAGTCTCTCAGTAGCCCCCCCTAGAGAATCCCGTCAGACAGAATATCATTAACTCAGGGGCCTCTTCAACATCCGGATCCTCAATGGTTACAATTGACCGTCTGGAGGTTGAGCGGAGTGGTTTGAAGAGCGAAAAGCTCTCCAACAGAGTTATTGACACTATTTTAGCTGCCA
Organism: Laticauda colubrina; assembly: GCA_015471245.1. Classification (NCBI taxonomy): domain Eukaryota; kingdom Metazoa; phylum Chordata; class Lepidosauria; order Squamata; family Elapidae; genus Laticauda; species Laticauda colubrina. The sequence continues at coordinate 4,519,452 of BLBF01000037.1, forward strand.
GACGCCCTTCAACAATTCACATTTACAATGCCACGATCCGCTTTCTGCAAATAGTGTAGTAAGTTTCAAATTGATCCTGCCTCTTCCTCTGTCACTCAGATTCTAGTTTTTACAGGAGGGACTTGATAAGGGGTTGTCACCTAATACATTATAAAGGCAGGTGGCGGCCTTGGCATCAGTTCTCACTTGCGAGGGCCTCAGTTCTCTTTCACATCATCCACACGTAAAGTCTTTCCTTCGAGGAGCCACCAATTTATGCCCTCCAGCAGTGCACCATTATCCCACCTGGGACCATAACAAGGTCCTTGTCACTCTCACTAAAGGTCCTTTCGAACCTTTAAAAACATCAAGTCTCCAATTTCTCACATACAAAGTTTTCCTGGTAGCGATCACCTCCGCTCGTCATGTCTTGGAAATTGCAGCCTTGTCTGTCAGACAAGATCTCTGCATTTTTCATGCTGACCGTGTGGTCCTTTGTCCCGATCCCACATTTATACCCAAGGTCAATTCGGCTTTTCATAGAGCACAAGAGCTTATTCTTCCAAATTTTTGCCTCAGACCATCACAGGGGATGGAAAGACAATGGCATAAGCTTGATGTGAGGCGTGCTCTGCGAATCTATATCAAGCGTACAGCAGCTTTCAGAAAACCAGAGGCTTTATTCGTGTCCTTTCAGCCAAATTCTCAGGGTTGCAAGGTTTCACCATCTACAATAGGCCGTTGGATACAGGCTGCAATAGCAAAAACATCAGACTCTATCTCTGCAGGTGCCTAGGGGCATAACAGCTCATTCAACGAGCACATCAACTTCGGCAGCATGGGCCACACAGGCATCAATAACTGAAATCTGTCAGGCCGCGGCTTGGGCTTCCCCATCGCCCTTTATTAGGCACTACAAAATTGATGTGTTTGCTTCTGCTGAGGCTTCCTTTGGCAGAAGAGTTCTGCAATGGGTCCACAGGGACCAGGAGGAGATTCCAGACCAGATGGAGTCCCTCCCGTAGGACAGGCCAAGCTTTGGTATGTCCTACTACTGGATGCTCTGAATAGCTCATAGGAGAAAGGGCATTGGTAATTACCTGACACGCCCATTCTCTTTGAGCTGTGAAGAGCATCCAGCCCCACCCTTTTTTCCATCTGGTGGGGTCCTCTTTCGGCCAATGAACTTTTTAGAATTCGAGGATAAGAGCGCTTATTTCTCTTGTCTTCACCAAAACTGGGGAATGCTGAGGAGTCACGGGGAGGAGGAGCATTCCACAAATCAAGCTCAACCTATGAATGCTGAGACTGAAGCACCTCCCAATACTACTGGATGCTTTTCACAGTTCAAAGAGAACGGGTGTGTCAGATAAATACCAACGCCCTTTCTACCTTCTTGGTCCTCATTAACACATTCAAAATTGTCCTATAAGAGCACAAAGTAAGCTTACAAAGAATCTGAATGTAACACAGAACCTACAGTCTTGAGCGTACAAAGTGCAATGGAATAAGGTAAACTTAAAAGTTTTGGTATATGCCAATCCAATTGTCCAATTGTCAAGGACTAAAGCAATATACACACTTTTGCATCCAGTACTACTCTGCCATCTCTCTTCTATCCCACATAGTTCCTTCCTCCCTCCTATTGCAAAACAACAAACAGTAAAATTTATATGCTTGCCCAAATCCCAATGACCCTGGATGTCTTCTGGTGTGCCTTGATGCTAAATTAAAAAATAACAAAGGATACAATAAGAACACTGAGGAAAATGTGAGGAGTGTAGGAGCTAAATTGGGAAATGATTAATTAGATCCATTAAAAAATCTTCACAGCATCTATAATCATAGGCCATTATAGCATAATTAAACAGATTCTGGATTGTACACATATTAAATTTATCCACAAAGAGGTAATTGTCAGGAAGGGTTTTTTTTACTCTCAACATCTGCATATTGATTACAAAATAAATTTATGCCTTGCTCTTTATTACACATTTACATGAGAAGCTTTTACAATGCTAAAGGAAGAATTTACACATTAACAAATTTACATCTATGCACGCTTTGATATATCACACCAACATGGGAAACATGCTTGCATGAGAAGGCAGTATGAACCGGTGCCATGCTATGTGAGGAAAATGGAGCATTCTGCTGTATCAGTAGAACCATTCTACTCTGTCACTGTTTTAAGTGGAAAAGTTTCTGAGGTCAGCAGCTTTCAAATGGCCTGGGTTCCTTGTAATAATACCCAGAGCAGTTGGTCTATTTTAAAAGCTCAATTATCTTTGTAATAGTTGTTGAAGTTAATTCTTAGTAAGAAATCTTCCAGGTGAGGCTGGTATCCTCTGTTGACAAGCTTTGTTACTACTGCAGGGAAAGGGGAGAAAAAGAGGGAAAACTTAGAAAAGTCAATCTATCAATTGAATCTGTATTTTCACAGTCAGTCTGAAACAGCTTATGGCAAGAGAAATGTTACTGGGTCTCTTCCAAATGTTCTTATTGGAAAAAGCTAAGTGTCCCTGGGATGAATCCTTAAAATAATGTGCATCAATTGGATGATACATATCCAATCCTAAACTCTCATTATTTCTTCCAGCCGTTTTATTTAATTGCAGAGAACCTTGTCCAGCAGCCTGCCCTCTAAGACTGTTTTAGATATCCTACATAAAGAGGGATGTTACCAAGTACATTTGTAAGCATGGCAATAATCAGCTGGCTTTCCTTCTAACAGTTGTAAACAGTGGGACTCAATTTCTGAATAAAAAGGTAACCGAAGAAAGGCTCAAAATTAGGGGGTAAAAGTAAGCCTGAAGAAAAAAATACATACTGTGCAAAAAGATGATCCTTAATTTAGAGGCAAAGGGAGGGCGAACCTGCTGCATATCTATCATAAGGAACCAAACAATTACAAAGAGGATTGCTGAAAGAGTAAATTAGTCTGCTTTCCTTTATGCAAACTGTTGCAACTTGAGGGGTTAAGTAGCAAAATAAGGTGGATAGGCCATAGGCCATGACTGCAGCTGAGGTTGCACCTGATGTCATGGGTTTCACCATCTTGATACTAAACTATGCTTTAATTTAATATGAAATGAAGTGCAAGTTTTTCTTCTACACCTTAAAATACAGAATGTTGTCATGTCCCTGAAGGTTTGCTCTATGAAAACTGATAAATTAACTAGTCTTAATTTCAAAGACACCGTAATGTACTCTTAAAAAAGATTAGTCAATTATGCTGTGCTTGAATTTCATTTTGATTTTCAGATTAACCTAAGAGAAAAATTACATGGCAAGTCTTACCGTTGAACAGAAAATGAGAGTAATATTTGAATGTGTTATAGGACTGCTGCATTAATCCAAAATTAGGGTGAACAGCCACATGTTTGCTGCTATCAAAATTCCATGACTGAGAGATTAACTGGCTACGGAACTTTAAAATGAGGCTAAAAATGCTGTGAATTATATTCATCACAGGGGCTGCCTTTTCGGTCAATAATCCCCTGTCAAGAAAAAAGAAAAGGTATATTTTAAACATATGCCAATGTGAAATTAACTGACAGGCAGCAATGCAATCCTTCTAACTTTCTAATAGATTTTAAAACTATGCATCAATAGTGACAAGAACATGCTTTAAGTCTAGAAACAAAGAAAATATTAAAAAGAAACTAAAATTGGTTCACTGCTTCTTAAACATTTTGCTCTCAGAACCCCACTTTTAAAAATTAGAGAACCCAAAAACAGCTTTTTTATATATTTATCATTTACCATATTCAGAATTAAAATTGATTGATTCAGAGTATTATTGAATGATGTAAAAAAGCATACTAACTCCATTACCATCCTTTTGTTTATGAAAACCCCCCAATTTTTAACAAATAAAAAAATTGTAATTTATTTACATTTTGTAAATATCTTCCAATATCTGGAAAATAATTTTGCTTTTGAGAACCAGAGAAGACCTGGGTGATCCCCACAAGTTTTGCTTTAACCTTCCTTAATCAACTGTTGTTCCAGTCAAACTTGTGTAGATTCTGTTCTGACCCTGGACTGCCTTAAAAGGTGACATGAATCTTAACTCTTCCCTGCTCTTCACAGGGCCATTATTACCGTAAGCAACCAATTACAAAGAGGATTAGGGAAAGAAACCACATGTGCAAAGGATTCTAACTGTATTTATTTGATTTTTATTTATCATTTATTATAAGCCATTTTGGGAGACCTATTATCCTAAAAGGATATAAATTATTGTAATCAATCATCTAAGAGGCTCTAGGACTTAAACAAAACAATAATATTAAACTAGTGAACAATTTCCTTTTCTTAAAACTAGTAATGCTGTAGACTATTTACAAAAACTGCCAAGAGAAGTCACAAATGGTTCTGCACTAGGGTGGCTATAGTCCAGCTTTAGAATATAGATAGACTGGTTTTTTTAGCAATCTTAAATGAATTATTTCTGGTAGGTGAAATCCTACATAAGATTCTCTTATTCCTGCAATGCCATGCAAGCAACTACTTTCTGTGGTTCACCAATGCACAATGCATCTAGTCTGCTACGTTCTAGTAGCAGTAAACCCAGACCAAGTCATATTCATGATTATCCAACCTTTTACTTTTATGAAACTATTGATCAACATAAGCAGACAAGTTATACAGCTTCCTTACCGGAAGATTGCTTTGTTGAGATATTCTGCGTGTGTTCTGTAAATTTCTTCCAAATTCCCCACAGAAGACAATTTATTCCCAAATTCACACCAAGTGACATGCAAAATCTGATTGGCAATATAACCTTGAATAACTTTAACAAAATGCTGCATTTCATGCTTATAAAGCTGCAGTTGTCGAAACTGGACTGAGTTCGATGCATGTTTTACTAATGCTGAAAAACAAATACTATATTTAATCAACCAATCACAGGGTCCAAAAATAGTTATTTATTTAAAAATGAGAAACAGTATTTTAGAAGCCAAATTTAAAAGAAAAAAAAGGATAAATATAATTTAAGGTTAATAAATTACTGCTAAAATATAATAATGTTGAATAAAATATTACATGATCAATAGAATAGACTCAAAAAATATTTCAATGGAAAAAAAAAGAAATATTTCGCAGAAGTAATGCAAATCAGTCTTACCAGTTCGTTTTAAGTGGAACCAGACATCTTTAAGAGTCCATACCATATGTTTCAACTGTAGCAGGAAGGAGAATATCTTGTTATATTTATTCATACAGTTTTCAGTAATTACAATATTTAAGGGCCAGTCAACCTAAAAGAAAAAGAAAATAATGACTGAATTTGCAACATTTTGAGATAAAAGCTTAAAAAGCACACAAATATGCACTTATAAATAGTATCAGGAAATATTCAGAATCAATTATTCTAATAAATCATGAGCCATGGTGGCACAGTGGTCAGAATGCAGTACTGCAGGCTACTTCTGCTGGCTGCAATTAGGCAGTTTGAGTCTCACCAGCTCAAGGTTGACTCATCCTTTCATCTTTCCAAGGTCAGTAAAATGAGGACCCACATTGTTGGGGGCAATAAGCTGACTCTGTAAAAACCACTTAGAGAGGGCTATAAAGCATTATGAAGTGGTATATAAGTCTAAGTGTTATTGCTATTACTAAATCAATCATGGCTTTAGAAGAGCGGCCTGAAACCTTTTGGGCACCAGGGACCGGTTCCGTGGAGACAAGTTTTTCCACAGACTGGAGGGGGCATGGTTTTGTACACTGCCTGCATCCCACAGATAGGGCTTCACTTGTTTCTGCGATCCGGTTTCTGGCCTTCCACAGCCTGGTGGTGGTCCACGGATCAGGTTGGGGACCTCTGCTTTAGAATACAACCTGAAAAGTTCCATGGACATCTTACCTTGTATCGTAGGTCCAAGCAGGTTAGGGCATCAGGAGCATTGGGTTTGAACATGTCTGGAAGGTATTTCAGTGCAAAAGAGAGATTAGAAGCCAAATGACTGTCTCCATGAAGACTGTACTGAAGTGCCTTATTCAAGATAGAATTGAGGACTAATGGATTCAGAAGTTCACCAGGTGTCTGTCCTGTTCCCAGCTTGAATGAGAAAATAGCATATTAGAGGCTGAGAATTTACTGGGAAAGATATAAGCAGAAATTAAGCATGTTGTTTATTACCAGAAAATTTCCTTGTGCCAGAATTTCCTATAATGCAAAGAGTGGCTGTTTGCTTTTGACCATCATTGGAAGCATGACCAATGAAATGGCTATTTTCTGACCTATCATTACTTTACATCTTGACAAATAGATATAATTCTATACCTTTTCAAAAAGCAAATCGCTGAGTGATTGAGCAAACTCTCCATCTTCCATTAACAAAAAATGCCTCAATGCTTCAAAATGTTTCTCAACATTCAATTCCACAAAATAATAATCCACAATGGCTTTGTTCACAAGGGAAACACTAGAAAAAAAGAAACAGATTGTCGAAATTTTAAAATGTAAAATAATTAAAATTATCTGCTCATTATAAAAGGGAAGAAACAAAACCTTGATAAGCTAGACTAAGGTAAAATGGACTCATAAATCAAGTTGTGAAGTATATTAAAAACAATGACCCTTTTGATCCTGTATACATAATTCATGGACCTGAAAGACCTGAAAGCATGAATAGAAGAGATGATTCCAGCAGACTGTCAATCATTTGGAAACCTGCACTCTCAAATAGAAAGATCTCCACACTACAAAACAGACAAACACCTGAGCACAGACAGACTCCCTCTGATGCCTCCAACTCAAACACCCCCCCACCAGGCACCCAGGTGAAACCTAGCTTGCTAATGAACAGCAGCCGTCCTTTCACACGAAGCCAAGCTGCACTGAAAGCCTCCAACACAGGAACAGAGTGTTGCCAGCCAATCAAAGCCACAAAACAGACAGAAGAAACCAGAAACACCAATCAATCAAACTCCAAGTCCAGTGAACACAGACCCAGGCTCCTAGCCAATCAGAATGGACCAGCCTCTAATTTGAAACCAGGAGCTGTGAGACACACATCCATACAGAAGCCTGATGATGGCAGATGGGATTCTGCTGAAACGTTGCTACAACTTTAACAGCACTACAATGATGTGGGATAATATCCGAAGGAAGCTAAACAGCACACATGTAAGTACCCGCGAAAGCTTAAAAAAATTAATGGTTAGTTTCTACAAAAGAACTTCTTAGAATAGTTCAACATCCTTTGGTTGCTTTTCAAGTAAGGATGTATCATGTATGTTGAAAATAAAAAGTCACCTTGTTTTTCACCCTAACTCTTCATCATATTTGTATGTAATTCCTTTGGCCTGATGAAGAAAAGACTGATGAGGAAATATGCTTTGACATTTATAGATCTAATAAAAGTTATTATATATGATATACATTGTTTCTGCAGTAATTACTAAATTGTCTATACTAATGACTCAAAGGAGTGGAGATGATAATTTGTCCTTAACAAAACAATGTGAACAGCAGAATAAAGTACTCTTACATATTGACTTAATAGTTCTAATACTACTTACTGAGAAACTAAGGGGGTAGTGATTGACCGTTTCATCAGCACTGGAAGTGATAAGAGCTCACTTAGTTGTACAGCTGTTTCATCTGTTGCTGATTGTATTGTGGGATCCACAGGGAAAGTGTAGGATCTGGGGATCATGTGATGTAAGAGATGGGAAACCGGAAGCTCAGCTGCATTACAGATAAAAAAAATTAAGGTGAAACATTATTTTTAAAGATTATCAAAAGGTAAAATACAACGAACCGAACAGCCAATATGTAACAACCTGTAGTTTACATTCACCATCTACTTAGTATATAGATAACCACAGGGGTGGGATTCTACCAGTTCGCACCTATTTGCTAGAACCAGTTATTAACATTCTAAGCAGTTCGGAGAACCGGTTGTTAGAAGAAATTACTGGCCTAATCCTGTAAGGAAAGGAAGGAAACAAACATTCTGGTGTTGCTTATAAAAGCTGCCTCTCCGTTGACCCTTATTACATTCTTGGCAGGCTAGACTTCCTGTCTCAGGAACGTCTCTGGAGTTTTTTTCCTTCCTTTGCTGGTACTTTGCTTGTGTGGAGTGATCATTCAAAGTTACAATGGCACTGAAAAAGTGACTTATGACCATTTTTCACACTTACGACTGTTGCAACATCCCCGCAGTCATGAGAGGCCAGGCGAGGAGATGCGTGCCTCAATGTGAGTGATATCGAGTTGGCCACCCCCAGCCAATAACATGACCACCAAGCCATGACCACCAACTAAGACATGCCCACAGAATCGGTTGTTAAAAAAGTTGAATCCTACCCCTGGATAACCATAAAGCAATGGAAGTATTTATAAAATGCTGTTCAAAAGTTGAAAACTGAATGGAATCACAAATGACAAAGAGTAGAAGGATTTACAGTAAATTAGAGTATTAATCATGGGAAGAAAAAAGGTGCACATTAATCTAATTTAGCCCAAGCTTTCACCACCATTAAAAACATTTCCTTAGTACATTGTACATGTATATTTGCATAGGAATCCTGATTAACAATTTCTAGTGCATGAATTATGAAAGTGACCCATGAAGCTGCAACAATGGAGTTTTGCCATTTCTACCCAACAGAAATATTTTCATTTACACTTCAAAATTACTGAGAAAAATAAATCCCCAAAGTTTTACAGTAAAAGGAACAATTAGTGATCTTCCATATGTTGACGAATATAGTATGATGTAGTCATAAATAACAGTCAGGCAGAGTCAAAATCAAATTTTCAAGGATTGACCCTTTTCTCTTCCAGATCATCCCCAGACATGAAATCTAAATCAGAAGCAGTTTATAATGTTCCAGACAAAATTTGGGGTAGACTATGTTTGGAGCATTACATGGAGCTTCCAGAGTAGATAATTAACTTCCAGGAAAACATCCAGAATAGGTGTATTTCTCATAGCATTCAGCTGTGAACAACCTTAGTCAGAGATTAAGAGAGTTGAACATTTTTGCAGGCCCTAAAATACTGACAGATCATGCACCGAAGTTTTATGTACTGTAGTGACAGTACAATGAAAAAAGCATATTAAATCTTGACTTATTACTGAGCCTCTCTTTTCTCGCAGCCTTTAGAATTAAATTAAATTTGAATTTTAAAAGCAATTTTTAAAACTCACTTTCCCTAGGTTAAACAAAGTTAGTGGTCACTAAAATAGAACATCTACAGCAAAATTGATCAATCCAATGGCAGCATGCAGTCCTGAACAGTTAGTAATGCAGCCTCACAAGATTGTAAAATTTTAACACTACTGTGTTATTTTCTTTAGCGATACTGTATTATGTATTTTATATGTGGCTCGAGACAAATTCACTCTTAATTCAGTGCAGGCAACACAAAATATTTGGATACCCATGATGTAAAGATCATAAACTCCTCACTCTTGAGCTAAAGGTTAGCAATACTCAAAATTATCTTCTTTAAAAGGCTGTATCATATCATGCAATTACACTGTCTTAATGCATCTCGCTTTGAGACTACTCACACATAAATTCATATTGATCCTGATATTTTTCCAGGCAATATTGATTTGATAAGGCTTGCAGGTAATCTTCTTCTTTCTTCCATATAGCAACACTGGTGCTTCCTCTTTCCTGATTTTCAGACACAATGACCTCAGAGACAGAAGTTTGCTGAGTCACAACACTCAATGAGGTTGATTTTTCAGGTTCTTCTACCTGATGAAAAAGAAATGTTGATATTATTGATATTACAATGTTTTTTCACTTGATATGTTTATGTAATATTCATTTTTCTAAATTCTAAAATATTGAAATCGATATAAAAATATAATGGAATAAAAACAGAAATTTTTCCAGTTTTCCACTAAAAAGTTAGTTTGTCCCCATATAAACCAAAAATTAATTTCAATTAAACATATAAGCGTTAATATCATCATATGGTCTCTGAATCATTCCTTAAAATTGCTAATTCCCTAGCTAGCTAATTATAAAAGAAAAAAATCCCATTTTAGTGCTAAAAGAGACAGTGGAAGATAATTAATATTTTCATTTCCCTTTCTTTTTGTTGGTTGACTGCTCCTTATGGAGACAGCAGACTCCATTGCTACATTGCTAAGCAAAATCAGCTCAGTGAAGCAAAGAACGCTAAGCAGCAATAGCCAAAGCAGCAGTATCAGAATACTACGACTCTATAATTTTTTCCTTGTTGGTTTAGCCTTCAGAGATTCTGCCAAAATGATGATTAGAAAGTCAACAGTCCTTTGCATTTTGAAACAGTACAAAAATATTTTTCTCACCAGGAAAGACTGAAGATCTTCAGTATCATCTTGGATGACTACATGAAAAAAAATATGTAGGGGAACAGAAGAAATACATAAAATACATACATAAATCGAATGTCTTTTTTGTATTCAGTTTTTATATTATATATTTATATTATATAAATATTTTATATTTTAACCATATATAACTTCACCTCCCCCAATAATCAAAGAGAAGAAGCATAAGGATAATATATTTTTAAGCCATATCTCTTAGTTCAGTTTAGTATAGTTCTTAATATTGTACTTTTGTGTTTTAGTATTTTAACATTTTTAAGTTGTTTTATAACCTGAGGTTTCTTATTTTTGTTGCATAAACAGCTTTCAGCTGTTAAATGCCATTCATCTTCCATTTATTTTTATATGAGCGGCATTTTAAAGATTTAAATATTAATTCAGACCAGTTTTAATTATTTTAATGTACCTAACAAATCTTTAATTTTGCTACATAACTTCTCCAAACAAATGACCTCCTGGCTGCTCCCTTCAATTATGAAAAGTGTTGGGGATTGTAGCCCACCATATCAAAGAGCAACAAGTGGGATAAGAGCTGAGCTTAGAAAACTTGAGAAGATTTCCACTCAGCTATTTGACCTATCTGAATTCAACAGATTTCTTTCGTAGCTATATCATTATATATTGGTACATGTCACTCACCCTGTTCTTCTTCCCCGAAGCTTTCTTCTTGTATTTTATCCAAGATGGCCAACCCAATATCAGGTGGTCTTGTTTCTTGTTCTTCTCCTTTCTCATCAGAGAATCCCCCACTGTATAGAAATGTCTGTACTGTACAGCTTGATGCAGGGCCAAAACCTGATTTAAAACGAGGTATTGGGTCACTGTCAGTTGAAGGAGTCCATTCCCCCAGTTGAATACTGGACTGTGATACATGACCAAAGGCGCTCCATCGAGGCTTTGAACTCTCAGAATCCAAAACCAGCTCTCCAATTTTAAAATGCGACTCAGAGGCATGGCCATGGCCATTCCACCGAGGTCGAGAAGATAAACTTTCATTTTCCCCAGTACAAATATTGGTATCCACAATGTCCCCCTGAGTGTTCCATCGAGTTCTCGTGGTTTCTACCTTTGGCACATATTCACCAATCTTTATATTAGCATCTGAAGCGTGACCATGAATGTTCCACCTGGGTCTTGAGACCTCTACCTCAGAGGCATATCCTCCAACAGGAATATGAGCTATGGAAACATGACCATGGATGTTCCAGCGGGGCCGGTGAGGCTTTTCTTCAGAAGCATATTCTCCAACCTTGATGTGTGCATCTGAGGAATGCCCATGTGGATTTGAATGTGGTTGGGAGAGTTCATTATGAGGAATGTAGCCTCCAATTTTAATACTCGCATCAGATACATGGCCATGAATGTTCCACCGAGGTCTCCTGCTTTCAACATTGAAAACATTTTCACCAACTTGTATGTGGCTTTGTGAAATCGAAGGTCTGAGAACAGTGTTAAAGTCATATTCACCATCCAGAGAAGCAGGGAAGACTGTTTCCCCTTCTGTAGCCTCTTTTGGCAGAGAGCTACTTTCCTTTCTTTGATCAGTTAAGGACAGCTCTGAATTGATACTTTCCAAAGCTTCATCCAACAGGTTTGTCTGTTGTGTTGTTTGGAATATTTCTTCCTGAGGTTTTGGCAAAAAATCTTCAAAATTCAGACCAAGCTCAGATATACCTTTTGAAAGTGTTGCCATCTGATCACTACAGGTAGTTTGAGAAGCAACTTCTGCTTCTTCCAATTCAGAGCAGTCTGTAGGCTGCACATTTAGGGGCTGTGTTAATTCCAGTGACTGGTCCTTTGAAATGTAATTTGTCAGTTCAAATTTTGTATCTCTCCCCATGTCCATAATCTTCTGATGGTCAGACTATAGTGCAAAAATTGAAAATAATTACAACAATATATATGTAATTCAGTTACTTATATTCAATTCTATTCTTTCATTTGCAGTTTCTGAAATTACTTATATACAATTTTATTTTACAATTGTTTTTACTAGCTCATCTTACTGTCTTCCCTAAACTTCTCAAAGGTCTCAACAGTGTTTTGTTTACCATGGAAATAATCTGGGTTACCGCAAACATATAAGCATTAATCAAAGGGCATGTTCATCTTTAAACAAATAGCTAATTTAATCGTAGACTACATGTATGAAGAAAATCCCAGTGTATGGGACTGCAACTTAAATCAACAATCAGGACAGCTACTTCAAATCAGACTAGAATAAACATGGCTAAAAGGAGACATGGTCTGAAGTAAGATAATTCCCTAAACTGTATTTATTTTTAAACTGCACCAGTTGTGAGTGGCCAACATGCTAATATGTATATAAAAATGACTTTCTTGAATTCCAGGAAATGTAGGTATACATGATATACCTGTGATGGCGAACCTATGGCATGCGTGCCAGAAGTGTCTGCCGGCATGCGAGAGGTTGCCAGGAAGAGCCCCACTACGCATGCACGTATGCTACCTGCCTGACAGCTGATTGTCGGGTATCTGGAACGCATACGCATGGGGCAGGGTATGTGCAAGAGGTGCATGAGGGTTGCATGTACATACGCAGAGATGCGCAGTGCATGGGGGAGTCACGCATGTATTGCTTTCTGGGTGCTGGGAACCAAAAAAGGTTAGCCACCACTGTGACATACTATTACATGCTATTACTCATTAGAGCTGGAGCAAAGCATTGAAAGGGGTACCCTGCAATATGTACTGGTATAATAAAGTACATCTTGAAAAGATTATGTTTTCTGTATCAAACTAATCTTAACTTTTGTAGTATTGAAACTTTATCCCATTTTTACACTTTAGAACAGGAAAAGTTATGGCTTTTTAATAACATGGAGCTAAATACATACTTTTTATAGTTGTAAAAATGGTTATTGTTAAGTTCAAGATCTATGATAAATTGTCTCTTTTTACTAGATATTTTACTAGCTTCTAAACTCTGGCTCCGAGCCATAGATGGAAGAAGAAGTACAAACCTGAAGATTAGCATCTCTCCTTTGGCCTACAGTCAGCATAACCTGTTGACTTTGATCTTCTGGAATTATATTCACTTTTTTCCTGTACTTCCCACCAGGAAGTTTTTCAAGCATGTCCTAAACATAAAATAGGAATATTAATGTTTGCAATAAGTATACTCAATATGCTTTTAAGAAAAGAAAGAAAAATATCAGTACCTCAATATTTTTTTGATCTTTTAGCAGAAAATCGAGACGGGCTGCTTCCAGTTTATGCCTCTGAATTTTCCATAAAGCTTTTTTTTCTCTACGAGCTGCATCTTCAGACAGCTTAGTATAATGGTCAATTAACTCTTGTCTAAATGAAAAGAAAGAAAAATAACACCAGTATCTTAGAAAAGATACTATTAAAGCAGAGCAAAACTAACAAAGTTGATTAATACAAATTGCATTACTTCCAAAATAAGTACAGCCCAAATGGCCAAAATCAATGAGCAAGATAGATATTCATGCAATTCAATTTAATGAAGTTACCTGTAATATAATTATAGTGTTCAAAGCTTACACAATAATTACCCCAAAAATCTACCCTAACTATAAGTTAATTTATAGAATAAAAACCATAAATGCCATGTGTTGTGGGTCTTCAGGCACAATACTCTTTCTTACACAATCAGATGGCAAGATTAATATTGCTCTATCATAGTTCTGTACTATAAGTAAAAATACATTTCAGTTGGTACTTTTGTGTCAGCTTCTGGTAAGTATATTGTGTTCTTTTAATTGTTTACTCTGATTAGTGGTGCATGATCCATTAGATTGGCTGAATTCATCACTACATTTGAGAGCTCCATAGACAAAAATATGGCATATGAGGACCGCACAATGCTTTAGATGTGATTTGGATGAGGTGTTTCAGAACAGGAATGCAGCATCTCTCTTCCAACTTATTAAAGCAACTGCTTCTGTTTCTATTTAAGAGCTGCAGAGGTGCTGCATCTGTATTTCTGCATATTTCAAACCATCTCTTTATAAGCTATGCATTCATGATTTAGAGATTTTTAGTATTAACATAAAAAACCATTCTTGTCAATTCTAAACTAAATCTGCTCTTGATCACTGAAAAGTCTGAACATGAAATACTATGATTTGCTTACCTTGCCCTTTTCTCTAAATCTTCTTCTAAAGCTTTCAGTCTCTTCTCCCTCTCTCTGAGTTCGCGAGCATAACTAAAATCATCATCAATTTCTTCTTGTTTCAGAGTACATCGACGCTATCAAAATATTCAGAAAGATTTTCAGAATAATTTTCCAAGACCTTAAACTGATCTGTATATTTTTTTCAGACTAATTCAATATCTATATATACATATATACATCCATTCATACACACACAAACACGCACACACACTCAGAGCTACTAGTGAAAATGTACATTTCTTATGAATAAAAACATACCTCTTGATCTTTTACAAATTGTTCTTTCAACTTTTGGAATTGTTCACGTTTTTTTACATCCAGTGCCATTTTTTCTGATATCTGTTGATCTAAAAATAAAGTTAAAATGCATATTTTTATAAGAAAAAAACAGAAGAAACTCAACTGGACTGCAAAGACAAAAATAAATTACCAGTAATGGCTTTGAGAGCTTTGCTAGCTGCTTCTTGAGCATGAGCAATTAACTCCTGTTTTTCAATTTCCATGCGCAAAACCTAAGAGAAAATCCATGTGATTTACTGTAATTTCCAAATGTAAAAGGAGACATACATTAAATAAATTTGAAAATTTGAAATTCAAAATGTTATCACTCAGAAACCAAAATCTTGCCTGGATTTTGTCTAGCACCTGGACAATGGAATGGAATAATTTCCATTCTGAAATTATTCTGTTAAATATATTTACCTTTTCTTCCTTGCTGATGGTACTATAGCGAGCAATTCTTTCCATTCGACCAACATAGACTGCACAATCTTTCTCAATCTCTTTTAACTCATCAAGGGAGAAAGTTACAGAAATCCGAGGAACAGGGATATCAGACCAGCATATGTAGTGCTGCAAAAATAGAAATATTAAAACAAACTTTGCTTTTAAGTTAGACACCTTTTATTTTTCACTAGCCACCTACATTGTTTAAAGGACACAATCCTATACTTTCTGCATCTGATGGGCTTTATTCCTTCTGTAACTCCGCAGACTTTTAACAAGTGTTTCTACTATGAAGGAGATAAAGAAATAATCTAAAGCAAGCAATGTAAAAGATATTCTGACCACTCATTATAAAAAAAAAGTTTTTAGGAACCTGCAAATAAAAGAGCTCTAGGATTTCATGGAAATCATGGCACAAAAGGAAACAGGACACGAAATCCCTAAAACACATAGAGAAGGGGCCTCCAAACATTGAAACTTTAAGACTTGTGGACTTCAACTCCCAGAATTCCTCAGCCAGGA
This sequence comes from Laticauda colubrina, assembly GCA_015471245.1. Classification (NCBI taxonomy): domain Eukaryota; kingdom Metazoa; phylum Chordata; class Lepidosauria; order Squamata; family Elapidae; genus Laticauda; species Laticauda colubrina. The sequence continues at coordinate 4,535,193 of BLBF01000037.1, forward strand.
ATTCTGGGAGTTGAAGTGCACAAGTTTTAAAGTTGCCTAGCTTGGAGGATGCAACTGGACCTTGTAAGAAGACAAAAAGAATAGCCACGGAAGCTGGCAATTCCTTACTATAATAGCCTGAAGTTTTTCAGCCATCAGCAGCAAAGATAAGGATAGGACAGAACAACTTACAAGACTCATCAAATCCAGTGCCAATTATAACCTCATTCTGATACATATGGGAATAAATAATACTTCAAAACACAGCCAGAACCTTCATCTATGTTGAACATGATTGGCCATGGAAACAAAAGTGTTATAAATAAAGAAAAAAATTGGAATGAATGGGAGAAAGCTGCTTTCTGGGACTGCGCAATCTGAGTTATCTAGATAATGGATTGTTGGCACCTAACAAGAATTGGTTAAAAAAAAAATGTTTGGACAAAGCGTGGCAAGGTTCAAAAGGCTTGAAACTAAATCCTCTGCAAAGTGGAAATAAAAATGCTGAAGGACTACAGAAAGAGATTTATGCAATGCAATAATTGTGTTTCTTAAGCCACTCAAAGAAAACATTAGTTCATCATATTCATGCCCTTCAATGTTAACACTAATGTTTGGAGTATGGAAATAAACATGAGTTTGAATTCTCAGTACAGAATGTGGAAGGTACAACAGAGGCTGAGTGACTATGTCTGTAACCCAGAAAGCGAATTACACTATTTTTTCAAAAGGAAGCAGAAGCCATACAAAGCAGGGAAGAGGAATTGTAAGTATTAACCCTGCTTAGAGACTATTAGAAGCAAGGAAAAGATGAGGATAACACCTTTCAAATAGAAGCATATCTCTCAGTAAGGAATGAAATTCTATTCATGGCAAACTTATTTCAATATCTATCAGAAGACAAACTCTGTCAAGATATTCCTTCCAGTAATTCCCGATTTGTATTGCTGACATTTTTTTTTCTTCTTCAAAAGCTGAAGGAAGGTGTAAGAGAATCAGCTGTCCGTGACTTGGTGCTACTCAATATGGAAAATTTAGCTGAAGTAGTGAAAGGGACGTGAAAGGAAATGACTACCTAACGTTAGAATTTTTAATTTTCAGAAAAACTAAACTGATATATACCCAAGCATGTATTGTGGACTTCAGAAAACCAGATTTTGATAATCTGAAAGAATGACTGGTATGCTCCAATGGCAAGAGAAACTAATCAGAAAGGGCTCAAAAAGAGTAGGGTTTCCTAAATATATTATAAGCATAACTGCAAGCAATTCCGGTTTGGAGGATCAGTGAATGACAGCAGAAGAGGCCAGTACCAAGTACACCCAAATAAGACAATATACAAGTTATGGAAAAGATAGTGGGCACAGAATTCTAGAGAGAAACACAAGAACAGAAAGAGTTGAGGTTAATGAAGGAGGCTAAAAATACAAAATGGGTTGAAAATAACATTTAACAGACAAAACAACCCTTTTTTAAATTAAGGAAACAAAAATCAGATAAACATATGATTTTATAATATTTGAAATTTTTTTTATAATTAGCAGGTTCAAAAGTAAGCTCTAAGAACAGAGACTAAGTGAACTGGGCACATTAACAGTGATTAAAATATGAAGTTAAGAGGCATGACAGTATTTCTCAAATACTGGAAATAAATCTTCACAGAAAATCAGAACAAAAAAAGTGGACAAGCTAAAATATTAAAATTAGAATATTTCATATAAACCTAAGGAGGGAAAAATCTGAGCAGAAAGAACAACCAGCAGTAAAATTAGTAGTTGACTGCCCTTCACTGAATTTGTTTGGGTGGAAGTTTGATTATCATGTTTGAAAGGGCTATAATTTCCAATCCTGCCCTGAGTAGAAGGTGGGATTATATGGACAAAATGACCCTATTCACTTTAGAAATCTATGATTCCATCAAAAGCATTCCCAAAAATCTCTATCCTTTGCGTACAAAAGAAAGAAAATTATTAACAGAGATCTTCTAATGATTGCTAGGTTCCAGCTAATATAACTGGAAAAAGGAAGTTTCTACAGTAATTCAGCAAATCTCTTAGACAATTTCAATATTGCAGAAAAACAATGCCATGGATTCAAAGAATGAATATCATACTTAATATGGTAACAACTGCCAGTATAAACAGCCTCTAAAATTATATAAATAACCCTAGAATTAGGATTTCAAATATACTAAACAAGATAATTAACTTCTAATACTTACCCTGGGACAACACAGCTTCAGTAAGTTTATAGTTTTCCCACAAATATATACATCATTAGCAATATGTTTCAAGAATACAGGAACACAATCTTCTACTTCTTTAGAAATCAAAACATATCCATGGGTCCAGTAATGCTTGTCTAAGTATAAAGAAGTATAATACATCAAAAAAAAGTTCTGAAGTATATCTTTTTGGCATGGTTTTAAAACAATAAAATGTAGTTATTATCCATTTGTTCTTTACAAGCCAGGCAACTTCCTTTGAATGGAATTTGTGTTGCAAATATTTTTCACTCATTAAATTCCATTTCTCTCTCAGTCCAACATATCTTATAGCAATAACTGTTGTGTCGGAGAAAAATGAGTGAAGGGAGCCTTGCTTGTGTCGCCCTGAGTTCCTGAACAAAACATGGGGCATGAATCTAACAAATGATATTTCAAAGAAAGCTTACCTCTAAAGCCAAGATAATCTTCATTCACCTGAATCATGAATTCACCATAGACATCTCTGAATACACCACTATACACCCAGTCGTGGATAAACCTAAAGCAGAAAACACTGAATGTCCTTTAAAAATAATATTCTAGAATGGCTGTTGTATGCAAGATTAATATGCTATCACATCAGATTATTAAAATGATTCAGTTACTGTAACTGGGAAAATCTTTGTGTCACTTTCAATGCCCTCAAACATGCCTGTTGATGCCTAAACTGAGAACTCTAAGAAATCCATTACATCATTTTGCCAAATCACTGTAACAATGCATGGCTCCTACCTCGTGTATGGTTCACAGCTTGTTTTCAGTAAGGACAGGAGAACTGGATAATGCTCACTGCTGCAGTTATTAAGAGTCTCTTGGTAGAGATATGAAAGAAGTTCAACTCCCTGAAATACATACAAAACAGTTTGTGTAAAAAGCATAAAATTCACATTTTTGCCAGTTGAGACTCATTTGCCTGGCTTTATCCAAGAAATCAATTGGATAAAGATATTGTTGACAGCTGCTTCCTTGCTCAAGTAAGCCTGCTTTAGTAGTTATACATATTTAAGCTTTTAATAGGTGGGGAAATAACATAATATACTTTACTCAGTTATATTATTTCAAACATTGAATACAAATGTTACAAGTTGAATAGTATAGAAATCATATCAAATCATTTAAAATCCATGGCCTGTAAGCATGTTGACAGCAGCTATTTATTCCAACCAAGCTAAAATTAAAAATATACATTTTTTGCTGTGACTTAGAAATAGAAACAAACTCATGTACTCACAGTTGGAAAGGAAGCGCTGGTGCCTCCACCAGCTCCCACAGCAGTTCCTATGCCACAGAGTTCAGCCAAATACCTTAACAAAAAGTCAAATCAGTTACACAGTTGCACAATCACTTGCAGAGTATTAAAACTGTCCAAGGTAGGGGACAGACAAGATAAGCTCTGAGCTATTCCAATATTTGGCTCAGAAGATGATGAAACTCCTTAATTGAGTTTTTATGAAGGCAAAACAATGATGAGAACAACCTACTCTCTAATAAACAATTTGGTTTCAGAAAAAAACTATCCTGCAATCTGCAACTCTTACATTGCAAAAACATATGTACTACACAACTCAATCAGGGCAAAGCAATAAACGCAATCTACATAGACTTCTGTAAAGTCTTTGATTCAGTGGTATGTGACAAACTACTCCTAAATTTAAAATTTTATGGTATCTCTGGACACCTGCATAACTGGATAGAAGCATTCCTGTCAAACAGACAACAAATGGTCAAAATTGGGAGTGTCCTACCAAATTCTGTACCTGTCAATAGTGGTGTCCCCTAAGGCAGTGATCTAGGACCAACTCTCTTCATACTCTACATAAATGACCTTTGTGATCATATCAAGAGCAACTGTGTTCTCTTCACTGATGATGAAGCTGTTCAATACCACAGACAATACTGTTACTCTTCAAAAAGATCTTGATTATGTATCAGAATGGCCAACCAAATGGCAACTTCAAATCTCAACAAATAAATGCCATCTTTCATATTGGCAAAATAAATAAATAAATCAGAAGATAAAATACAAGCTGAATAGTCAAGACCTTGTTGATGATCCAAGCTCTGTAAAGGACCTTGGAATACTCATCTCTAATGATCTAAGTGCGAGAGCCCACTGTAACTACATAGCCAAAAAGGCATTAAGAGTTGTTAACCTAATCCTGTGTGGTTTTTTCCTCTGGTAATATGACACTACTAACTAGAGCATACAAAACATTTCCTAGACCAATTCTCGAATACAGCTCATCAGTCTGAAACCCACATTACATATCTGATATTAACACAGTTGAGAAAGTCTAGAAATATTTCACAAGAAGAGTTCTCCACTCCTCTACTTGTTGTAGAATACCTTATGCCACCAGACTTCAAATTCTAGACCTAGAAAACCTTGAATTAAATCATCTTCGGTCTGATCTAAGTATGGTATATAAAATCATACACTGCAATGTCCTACCTGTCAATGAATACTACAGCGTCAACCATAACAAACCAAGAGCACACAATAGATACAAATTCAAGGTTAATCGCATCAAACTTGATTTCAGGAAATACGACTTCAGCAACAGAGTGGTCAATGTCTGGAATACTCGACCTGACTCTGTGGTTTCTTCCCCAAACCCCAAAAACTTAAACTTAGACTGTCTACTATTGACCTCACCCTTTCCTAAGAGGTCTGTAGGGGGCATGCATAAGCGCACCAACATGCCTACTGTCCCTGTCCCATAGTTTCTTTTATTTTTCTTATATGTACCCATTTCATGTATTCATAATTATGTATATACTTATACCTATTATCTTGTAAGCGATTTGACAAATCTAAATCAATCAATCAATCTTGCCTTCTCGAATCTAACTTAGAATTCTCAAGCAATATACTGTTTCTCCAACAATACGGCCTCCACCAATAGGAAGCCCCACCATGTTTTATTAGCATAAAATCAAATTAAGCCCCTCCCCCCAAATTGAGGCCTATCTTAAACATGCAAAAAAGGGGGGAATGGCGGGGGGGGGGTTGCATTTAGGAAGCACTTGCATGCCCGGATATGGTGCTTTCTGCATTGGTGGGGCACTTCATATCGGGAGACCTTCCGCCACCGTTGGTTTCCCTTCTCCCTCGCTGCCATGGTGTCAGATCAATGCCTCGGCGTTTGGCGCAGCCACATGTGGCCAGTCAAGACTCCTCCCTGCAACCGGAGCCCTGAGGAGACACTTGGCTTCAGGCGCTCCCTTCGCCGCCTTTCAAGGGAAGGCGCTCGCCCGAGAGGATCTCTCCCTCTCTCTCCCCACAAGGTCAGGAGAGAGAGGCTGAGGAGGAGGCTGCAGCCAGTTCCTCCTTCTTGCTGAGAGGTGAGGAAGCCGCAGTTTTGCAGAGCAAGCGAAGTGCTGCTTGCCCGGGCAAGATTTGGGAATGAGAGGCAGGAGGAGGCACGCACGGACCAGCGGCTCGCTTTCCTGGCTCCGCCCAGCCCACATGGCTCTGGCGCGGCTCTGGCGCGCCCCTGGCGGGATGAGTGGAAGGTCCAGCGGGGAGGCATTCGCTGCCTTGGTGAGAGCTCTGCCCCACCGGGAAGGAGAGCCCGCCTGTCAGCTGTGCTGGGCACCCCAGGCTAAGCTGACAGGTGGGCCCTCCTTCCTGGCGGCAGCACTCTCACCAAGGCAGCGAGCGCCTCCCCGCCAGACCCTCCGCTCATCCCTCCAGGGCCGCGCCAGAGCCGTGCAGGCTGGGCAGAGCCGGGAAAGCGAGCCGCAGGTGCGTGCGTGCCTCCTCCTGCCCCTCGTTCCCAAATCTCGCCCAGGCGAGCAGCACTTCGCTTGTTCTGCAAAGCCGTGGCTTCCTCACCACTCAGCAAGCAGAAGATTCGGCTGCAGCCTCCACACGTGGCCGCGGCAAAGGAGAAGAGAAAGCAACAGTGGCAGAAGGTCTCCCGAACATCCAAGCTGTTGCCGCTTGCCCACCCGAGGATGCAAGGGAGGGAATTAAATCACCCCTGAAAAGACGGCCTAGTCGTTTTTTCGGGGATCAAAAAAAAAAAAATAAAGCCCGGCCTTATTATGTGAGAAATACAGTATGTTAAGTGTGACTAAACTTTCAGAAAAAAGATATATATTTTATTATAGGTCTTGAATTAAATCTAATTTAAATCAATGTTTTAACTTAATTTATATAATTAAACATTTTAATATACCATACATTTCAAAATATTACAATCAATTAAAACAATTCATAGCAAATATCTAAGTATGTTAATTATGTTATACTGATCTAATATACTGTATTACTGTATAAATTATATTTCAATTCTTTGAATAGTCCATTAATAATAACTAAGTGTCCAAGATTATCTTGACTACCCTAGGTTTGAACCTGACAACCTAGGAAGAGCCAGATTTCATTAGTTCTTTGGTGGGAGATCACAAGGAATCCTGTGGTTCTTAGCTAGTCTGGGACTTTGAAAAGAGATCTCAGAACAAGCCATTAGCCAACCATTTCTATTTGGTCCCATGAAAACAACATTGATGTGTCCAACCAATGAGACATTACTTTCATAAATAAATGTATCTGTACAACACTGAGGCGGCAGCTTTTTAAATAGAATATATTAGAAATGAGGGGGTCAGGTCTACATTTTTCATTCCCAAATGCTTTTCTAGCCTTAAGTACATCTGTCATGGCCAATCGGAACCCAATTCAGGGGGGATGGGGGACAACCAGGACCTTCAGAACTGTCTTTGTTGTGTACCTTGTCTTTGCCCTGAGGATTGACACTTGTTTTATGCCTGGACTTTGCCTTGTGAACTTTTCTGGTAATATATGGGCTGTTATTTGGGGGAGTGAGGGTGGCTGCCTTCAGGGTTGGAGCCTTACTAGTCATTTGGAGGGCCATTTGTTGAACACTTCTTGAGGACAATAAAGGAATCTCTAAAGCCTGCCTTGCCTTAATCACCTGGGTCACAACATCATAAAAATTGTATATTTAACTCAGGAACACAGTTACCTGGAACACAGGTAACCCATTAGAAATGATTTCTGCTAGCTAACAGGAAATATAAATATTCTGCGACACAACCCTGAAATAAAGTAAAGCAATTCAGCATTCAGTCAATATTTATTTTAGTTACAGGTCTAAAGGAATTCTAAATCTAGATTTCTAAACTTATTTTAGCAACTACAACTAAATTACAGTAAGCTGTTAAAACAGAATTCGCCAACCTTTCTGGCTTTGTGAAGCAGCCGGGGGAGGGGAGAGGGGATGTTTTTTGCATGAGCAGCTGCTTGCGTGAATGGAGCTTGCGCACATGTGCTCACCCGCTGCTTGTGCAAGTGGGGATGTGCACATGCTGCTTTTGCAGCCTGGTTCTGAATGGCTCACAGACCGGTAGCAGGTCACAGCCAGATGGGGTTCAGGATCCCTGTGTTAAAATAAAGATATCAGAACTATCTTTGGGACACTGTTGAAAAGTGTTCAATCTTCCATTTCTGTCCTATTACATTAATCCTACAATGTTACCTTAGCTGTCGTCCTAGTTTTCGGAAGAGAAAGCTGATTGTTAGAAGAGTTAAAGTCAGGGGAGTGGACAAAACACACGCTCGATAGTAGTGTAAGTATTTCCTCAGTCCACTTGTGAATGCCTAACAACAGCAAAAAGAAAGGTTATTTTTAGTTAAAAATACAACATATCTCATAGAAAATGGAGATAGGATACGTTAATCTTTTTCAGAGGATAAGGGTCTTTTCACACACCACAGCTACCTAGACACACAGACCTTTTGAAACATAAAACCCTCGTTCATTAGTGGCACACATACTCTGCATGAACCTGTTTATGTATCATGTTAAGTTATGGCTTACTTAATCACAGTTGATAAATGAGACCCAACTGAATTCTTGCCAATTCCTACAGTATAAACCATGAGGACTACAATACACGGAGTCAAAACCAAATAATGACAATAATAAATCTTGGTTTAATTTATATCCCCTTACAAATATCTAACAGTAGGCAATCAGAACGATTTATACCCAACATAGTCAACAATATATTCTGCACATTACATATATCTATTTCTTTGTGAGGTATGTATGCTGAATTTTAAGGCAAACTCTAACCTTGGAGACCCCTGAATGTGTACAATAGCATAAGCACTATGGAATGGAACTGGGCTTTTGTATTCCTTGTGACAACCAAAATATCCCAAAATTGACTGGTCCTAGTCTTACGTTATAGAATTTTGGCACAAATATGTTGGTTGCTAAGTAAATCAAGAACAGTCTATTATAGAAGGCATTTGTGAGAAAAAATGGAATGCATAATAAATGGTACAATGCTGAGCAGAGAATAATACAAAGACATGTGGATGCTCCCTTGGCTATTTCGTGTCTTTATGTATAGATATGCAGAATAATATTTGTATCAGTTATTAGGTATATTGGGCTAAGACATGAATATGCAACTTTTTGTATGCAGAAATAATGCTACATTGTTAATGAGGATTATAAATTAATGAAGGCGTGAGACATTGTTGTCAGTGCCTCAAATGTTATTCCAAAGCTTGGCAAAGGCTTCTTCTAGTCAAATACTCTGCCTGATTATCAAGCAGGAAGGTAAGAATCCAGAAGAGTTCCTGAATTACGAACTTGTTTCTTCAGGAAAGTGCAAATCTAGTCCACAAGAAGAGCTATCCTAAGCCTCATCAGAGATCTGATGGTTTCTATACAAACAGCAGCACTATCCTCTGGGACACAATTGCAATTTGCTTTGTCCCATCCACTGACTTATGATCTCTAGAGACTCTATAAAGAAATTTACATCATCTCCTACTTGGCTCAGAATTATGTAAGTGAATGTCATCAGCAAATTAATTATACTTTACCCAGAAACAACAAATGATATGCCTCACCAATATTGGGAGAGAAGGGAACCATGTAACATGCATCCTGGAGAGACAAAGAGCTTGATTGCTCAAAACTACTGACTGGAAACACTTGTTCAGATTAGGGAAGACATACAAAATAGTACCTTCTGTCTATAACATCACAAGTCCCCAGAAAAATGTTATGATTGATGATATTAAAACACTAATGAAAAATATAATAGGACTAAGAGGGCTGCACTACTACAATCCAGGTTCTGGTATAAATTATCTATAAGAGGGACCAACGCATCTTCAATCTCATAACCAGGTTAAATCCCAAGTGAAATGTAACAGTTAGGTTTATGCATGAACAAGGCTCTGGTTGCTCTCAGCACCTCGTTCTCCCTGCGCTTTGTGAAGAAGAGTTTTGTACAACTGGGATTTAATTGAACAGCATAGGAGAAAAAATAAAGGGCATTTTTTTCTTTCAAAACAAGAGGACACACCAGACTATACTAATAGATATCAGGTAACGAGAAGAATATATTCAACCAAATTAATAATAACTGTAAATAACTGTAAATAACTGCATTACCTGAAATACAAGCCCCTTTTTATATGATGAGTCCAGAACTGGTTGAACAGAAAAACGGCTCAGCCGTGTGTAATAAGTTCCATATTCAGCCACTTCTGACAGTAGGCAGTTCATACTTTCAGGCGAAGTTCCAGATACATAAATGCCTTGTTTCACTACAAATATCTGAACTGCCTACAAAGTTGGGAAAACAAGTAACAGGAAATGACTAAAATGCACAGCATAGAATATTTTTACTAACAAATGTATCTCCTCATAAATCCAATTATGAATATTTAAATGTACTATTTTTATATTAATTTCTTAAAATAAAAGTCTACTGAACACTGTAATATTTTAAAGAAAATATTACCTCAATGCTAAATACTAATTTGACATTATAAGAATATATAAGCTTCTAGTAAAATTAAATACAATGTTTTAAGTAATGTAAATCTGTATTTTAATTCAATAGGAAGGTTTTACTGTCTAGATTCTAGGGCAGGGGGCCACAACCTGTTCAGAACTGGGTCATGGAAATGGTGAGGAGAGGGGATGGTTCTGCACAAGCAATATGGGAATGCATGCCCGCTTCCATGGTCCAGTTCCAAATGGCTCACAGCCCAATAGTGGACCGGAAACCCTTGCATTAAACAGTACCATTCATAGATTTTTGCAAAATTGAAAAAGTTATACTTTTCTTAGGCTACTTTGTCCAGCAAAATACAATGCAAAAATGCAAATCTAGATTTTTCTACTAAAAATAAAACTATTATATATTGTACAAAAATGTTATACCTGATTAAATGAGAAAGAAGTAGATACAACCCCAATAAGAACATTCAACACATCTTTAACAATTTCTGGTTCTTTTACTAATACACGCTGTGGAAATTGAAATTTAGTACTGCTGAAAAGTTGCAGTTCTTGTTCTCGAAGTCTGCAAAATTTGTCAAAGGCTTCTCTTCCAGCTTCTGAAAGATATGGCTCCTCTTTTTTCCCAGGTGGACTGTCAGGAAAAACCACAAAAATGTTTAAAACTAGAAATCTGAATTACCTCTGAAACCAAGAGCCAGTTTGCCTCAAGAAAACCATTGACAAAATCATGTATAACTAATATGATTTTTCTTTTCTGTTTGACCTTCAGTATAGTTACGCTATGAATCATGCATAAGTGTCCACCATGTTATAAAGAGATGTAGATTACAAGCTATTTCCAAATTGCTGGCATCTAAGCATTATGGCCTTTTGAATAAAGACCTTTTTATTAAATATTATTTAATACCTGTTGCATTACCTGTCTAACAAAAAAGAACAAATAAACTAATTTTAATTTCTTTGGCAAATTACTTTTATTTGTATGTCAGTCAACCTCTGCTTTTTTTGGGCGGGGGAGGTTGAAAGTCAACTCATTTATATAAAATAACTTTTCAAGGATTTGAATTCAAATGTTCTGTACATTTATAAAATATTGAACAACTTTCTTCAGAACTGCACATGTAACTATGATAATCAAAAAATTGGTGATTAGTTTAACATTTTTCTAGGTTTTTTTTTAAAGTTATACTTTCTGAATTCTGTTACTATGCATTCCTTTTCATCAACAATTTGTGTTATCTAAAGGAATGCAAATATGCACATTGTTTATCAGTTTTCCTTTACTATAGCCTCCATGCTATTAGGTGTGCCATTCCACACATTTCCTGTCTCTTGCTCCTATCAAAAATGGAAAGAGGAGGGAAACATAACTGAACAACTTAGATGTGAATGTGATATTTTGGATCCAAAGACTGCCATTCTCCAGTTTTCCATTCATTGCAAACGTATAGATTTTAGTTGTAGCAAGGTAACTCTGCAAATTGAACTGTAGTATGAAATCTAATGAAAATACTTGGAACATTGTTGTATTAATCACAGCACTCTCCTGCCACAAAATAGCTCATTAACAACAAGCACTTTTTAAAATATAAAGTCAAATACTTACAATCCAATTCTTTCCCAGCACCTGCGTTTACTCGGTCCATAGGTAAGTGCTGCTTCCCAGAGATCAAGATCTGGTGTCACACTGGGTTCTGACTGAGAATCTGGAGTGAGATTGGATGCTGACTGGAATCCTTCATCTTCAGAAGGATCAATACTTTGGGGAACCTGCAAATATAAATATACTCCTTTATTGGTCCTATATTATTACTTTTATCTATTCTGTTTTGGGATTGTTCTAATAGAAATAGAGCTTATAATGAATTGTCTAAATAAAAATTAATACTTAGGTTTGGTTTGTATCCAATTTTATATACAAATATCTCATATGAGATAATATTGCTATACTATAACATTAAAACAGGAACAAATAATATCAATAAATGAAAGCAATAAAACATTTTAGAACCTTAAGTTGTCATGAAATATTGGCTGATGTGTCAGAAGCATATTACCGGTCAAGAAACATTTTGTAATGTTGAGACAGGGGCAAAGAACACTGATCTTCTCGAGTATATTTATATAAATCACATTATATACCATGATGGAAACATATACTCTAGCATCAGATCAGAGGGATGCATGAGAGTGAAAAATCTACATTTTTGTCTTTGTCCTTCCAATGAGGTAATAATTGTGGAATTGCAGAGGTAGAGTGAATGGAGACAGAAGTGCTTCTTAGCCAATGTCATCTGTATTCTATGGAGGAAGTATAAATACCCATGAGTTCATAAAGACCAGTATTGGCATAGACAAAAGAAAACAATCTTATACCTTGATTGCAAGTCCAGAAAGATCTGCATTGTCAGGCACAGGTGGCAAATCCAACTTGATGTCCATATCACATGTACGACTGTGAATGAGAGCACCAAAGAGCGAGACCCGAGTTTCTCTTTCATATCTGTCTCCCATTGAACAATTCTGTGAAAACAGTTCTACCATAGGAAGACCTGTACCAGGTGCTGCCTCCATAATTTGCAAAGTCTTTTGAATTGTATCATTACACTGAAGTTCTTCATTTGCAATAAAAGCCTGCATGTCTGCTTCAAATATGCTAACATCATAATAATCATAGCCTTGATATTTAGTGTTTCTTCCTACATATTTGTTATTCACAAAATAATCCTTTTTGAGGGGTGAACAATGGGGAGGCCCAGTTCCTGCAAGCTGAATCAGAAAATCCAAAATGGAAGTAATTTCAGTAAATGGTAAGCAAGTTGACTTTTCTAATTCCTCTACTAGTTGCTCCAGCCTGTCTGCTTCTAAGCTCAGTCCAGCAACTCTCAAATTGAAAGACAGCATTAATATTTTGTTTTTCACAGGGAGTCTAGAAAAACTTGATTGAGAAACTTTGCGGGTTTCATCCAGAAAAAGATTAGCAAACAAAGTATTATATGCAATCTTTTTGAGATTTTTCCTTGCAATTTTTTTGCTATTCTTTCTTTTGTTCAAATGGACCTTTGTTGACACAGATACTATGTGAGCCTCACACAAGTCACTAAATAGTTTTGTAATACTCTCCATGATCCCATCAGTTATGGATATCCACAGTCAATTCAGAATGAACACGGGCGGATGGCAGTGATAGTCAAACAAGCAGTAACTTGTGTTCCTGAAAAAGTGAAAGAAAACAAAATTATTAACATAATTAATGCTGTCACTACTGATTGTCCCTGCAAGCATTACAAAATTAACAACCAAGACTTGGGCAATGTCCCACTATTAGAAAGCAAGTAGCAAGAATGCTACAAACAGAACACTGCCATAGCAGCTCAGGTAATTATTAAGGTTTGGTTCAGAGTAACAATCTATTTTAAATCTTTTAGTCTAATTAACACACAAATCTTTAATCAAAACTTGCTATTTTTTAAAAAAAAACATAGACACACGTGGGCAATTTGGGGTCAGTTTGTGACTCCTGGTAACAGCCTGGAATAGTCTCTGCTTATTTTAATGAAGCTATGACACTATTTTCTGTAATTTATTTCAAACTGCCACTTATTTATTTTATATTTCTAGGAAAAACATCAACTATAAAAACAACGCAAGAGAAAAATGGGTGAATATGATACTGATGAATCCAGTGTAAACTAAACATATAACCTACCAAGAAAGAACACACACTTCATAGAGAATCGACTTTCGGGCTTACAGCCAACACTACCTAGGGCAGATGGGATGCTAACTACAGCAAAAAAAAAAAAAAAATGAAGTACACATAACTGTGATGAAGAACAAAGATGGGAAATACTCAACAGCTACCCAGGCTACACATTCAATTGTAAAAGCAAAAAAGTAATTGACCATGCAAACTGAAGAGCCACAGAATTCCTCAAAGCCTGACACCCAGCAAAAGGAGCCCATCAATAGCTTATTATGAATCATAAGGCTAAAATGCATGAGACAAGTCCTTCTGAAGGCATGAATCAATGGCATCTATGAAAGTAGAAACCCATGGTGATAGTTGCCCGTTATATTCCATGGCAGATCAGACATTATGAATGAATGCAAACTAGGAGAATTTTATTAAATTATATGATTTGATGGGTGGGAAAAAGTCAAAGGAATATCAACAAGGAGGTTGGATTATTTCAGAGCGCCAAGAATGAGTAAGAAAGGTGAAATATCAGTTTAGATAAAGGTCTGTTTTTTTTCAAATGCATGGCTAAAACACGAATCAGTTCTATCACTTAGAGTTGGTATTATTCATTTAAACTTAGAGAGATTGTATTATATTATTATCTCTACAATGAAAAAGGTTCATCACTTTTGCTATCTAATTAATGTATTTTAATCACTTTTTACTTGACCTGTTATTCCCCTCCCTTTTTTCTTTTACATTAGATTGAATTTTAATGCTTGCTTTTGAATTTGAATTTTTTTTTTTTTAAATCCATAACCTGGCATAGGAATAACTATAACCCTAATAGAATTATTTGACTGTACAGGATATCATGAAAGTTGTTAGAACAAATGAAAGATACCAAATTAATAGCAGGTTTTGAATATGGGACAGACTAGTACTTGATACTGTCAAAAATTACTCTTGGGGGGGGGGAAGGGACATTGGAAGAGAAAGAAGTAAACAAAACTAGAGTGAAAATAAAACTGCAAGAATAAAAAGTATTAGATGCCAGTTTGTGCCCTACACAAATGTAAATTAAGTTAACTTGGTACAATGATGAGGTGAAAGAGACTGGAAAAGAAACAGAACTGTAGCAAAAAATGGAAATGCTTTGTATTGGCGACCACACCGAAGGTCGTCCAAAGACAAAGGATGCCAGAATAAAAGCTGCAGAAGCATTTTTGCTGAAAATTAAAGATGTTTTGTAAGTGGATGAAATGGCCTAAACACCAAGCCTCCAGCAGTCCCAAGGGGATTAAAAAATAAAAATGACAAAATGGCTGAGATTAATGAAACCAGAACCGAAGGAATTATGAGGAGCATGATACAACCAAGACTGATGCTGAAACAAATGCTAAAAAAAAAAAAAAAAAAAAATAGTCGACGAACCAAAGCGAAGGTATAAATATTGCTAAGAACGGTCAGAAATGAAAAGGATGCGCCTGACGTTCGGAGGAAGGAAATTATTTTGATTATTTATAATGTTTTTCAACTGATACAAACGGCTACACCTCGCGGATTATCTTCCCCTGTAGGGAAGGGGCTATCGCAGCAAGGCGACGGAGGAGAAGGATTCCCGAGGTAAGTAAAGTAGCCATCGGCACGCCCCAATGCTGGCTGGGGACGATGGGGATTACAGTCCGGTCTCCGAGAAGCCGCCCATTTGGGAAAAGTGAGGGCAAACACAAAACGCGGGAGGTGCTGTGGGGTCGGAGGGAAAGGAAACCCGGCGCTGGCGGACCAGAGGCCCGGTTCCAATCTCCAGGAAAGGTGGTCGTCCGGGTCTCCCGCCGCTTCTGGTGGATGAAGCACCGGCGCTGGCCGCCCGAGCTGACTGAAAATTTAGGCAAAGAAAGCCGGAGCTCCAAACTGGGCAACCGATACTTGGCGAGCCTGGAGGAGCCGAGTCGAGAAGGCGCCATTTCCTCTCCTCTTCCAAATAAATAATAATAATAATAAATCTCGTTCCGCCTCCCCCCCCCCACCACCACCACCACTTCCCCATCGCCAGTCAGGGAAGCGAGACCTCCCGCCTCTCCAACGCCTAAAATTCAAAGAAAAGCCGACCTACCTCGGTGGGGGGGGGACGGGGGGGAACGCGAAGGTAAGTAACAGCCACATTGAGGCGGAGCTACGGCAGGAGGGAGGAGCCAGGCAGGCGCAGAAGGGCCACCTGGTAGGAAGGGAGCCACGTTACGGGGGGGGAGGGGGGGGCTGAGGATCAATGATCTTCAACCCTGACAGCCAGGGAGGAAGAAACGGGCCCCGGCGCGCTCGACGAGGCGGAGCGTGGAGGGAGAAGGGAGGCGGATTGGCTGGCTGGGAGGCGGGCGCGAGGAGCTTACGGGTTGGCATATGCAAAGCGCATGCGCGCGCGGCTGAAGCGGCAGCTCGCGCTGTCCTGTTTATTTTTATTTGATTTGTCAATTGCTTACAAGATAATAGGTATTATTAAAAGTAAAAACACAGTTATACATGGATACATATAAGAAAAATAAAAAAAAATAAAAGAATACATGAAATGGGTAAAAATAAAAAGCAACAATAGGACAGGGATGGTAGGCTCGTTGGTGCGCTTATGCATGCCTCCTATATTTATTTTATTTGTCAATCGCTTACAAAATAATATAAGTATATACATAGTTATGAATACATGAAATGGGTACATATAAGAAAAATAAAAAGAAACAATAGGACAGGGATGGTAGGCATGTTGGTGCTCTTATGCACACTCCCTACAGACCTCTTTGGAAAGGGGTGAGGTCAATAGTAGACAGTCTAAGGTTAAAGTTTTTGGGGTTTGGGGAAGAAACCACAGAGTCAGGTAGAGTATTCCAGACATTGACCACTCTGTTGCTGAAGTCGTATTTCCTGCAATCAAGTTTGGTGTGGTTAACCTTGAGTTTGTATCTATTGTGTGATCCTGTGTTGTATGGTTGAAGCAGGTAGGACATTGCAATGTATGATTTTATATACCGAATGCATCCTATATACCAGATAACCTTGGCCAGTTGGAGACTTGTGGACTTCAACTCCCAGAATTCCTCAGCCAGCAAGTCTTAAAGTGGCCAAGGTTGGAAACCCCTGTCTTTGTCTCTTTATTTGTTTGTTTGCTTACTTATTTATTTATTGAATATTGCCGCCTGTTCACCCATGGTGACTGGCTGACAGCATGTAAAACCGTATTTAAAACAAAATAAAAAAATAAAATAAAAACTAACCAAAAAAAAATAATCAAATAAATTAATAAAGTACAAGAGAACAAAATCTGGGAAAAAAAAAAAAATCACCCTGCAACTCCCACCCCAGCCAGAAAATGGGCTCCATCCTGCTCTGGGTTCCCCAGGCCCGCTGGCAGAACCGGGTCTTCAGCACCTTCCGGAAGAGTGCTAGAGAGGAGGCCGTTCTAATCTCTGGGGGAATGAGAGAGGGAGCCACTAAGCAGAAGGCCCTTCTTCTGGGTCCCACCAGATTTATCTCCTCAGGGATGGGACCCGCCTCTCCCTATACGACACTAAAGCTCGGGTTTCCTTCCTGGTCATTGTGTAGATTTCCGACAGTACATGACCCCCTATCCTATCCCACATCCAGCAACCTCCCACTGCACGTTGGCAATAGCAATTGATGTGAACATGCTACACGGGTGGGTCTCTAGGATCGAAGGGGTGGAAATGCCTTAAGATTCTCACACTTAACTAACAAAGACAGCAGTGAAGCACCCCCAGACAAGAAAGGGGATTTGAGTTCCTCAAGATGAGACCTGGCTTTTTTTATACTTCTATAAAATCTAACCTCAGTTTTAGCAAGCATTGTCAAAATATTACATCATATAACGATGCTTGTAATACTTAGATTAGATTGGCCTGTATCAGAGGTGGTATTCAGCAGGTTCTGACCCGTTCTGGAGAACCGGTAGTGGAAATTTTGAGTAGTTTGGAGAACCGGCAAATCCCACCTCTGACTGGAGATTTTACAGTATCCTTCCCCTGCCAGGCCCACCAAGCCACACCCATAGAATTGGTAGTAAAAATATTTGAATCCCACCACTGGGGGCCTGTATCTAATTTTAATATTCGTGCAAATCTAAAACTGGGTTAATGTGTATAATCTTGTTCTTGGCTCAGGTTGGGATTGCGTGAATACAAACTGTGGTTTTGTGCAGCATAGTAGATAAACGTGAATTAATTCAGTATAATTTCATGTACAAATTATGTTCCAGCTTCATTACAACTAGTTGATGGCCCTAGAATCAGATTCACTTTTATTCAGTTCACAGCACATCTGCTAAGTCTTTATAGCAATTTTTTTTTTTTTTTTTACAAAAGTTGAGTTCGAGTCCATGTTCTGTAATTGCATGAATACATACATGCAGTATGTGTTATATTCTTGGAAACAGTATAGAAGCTTTCTCTGGGAATGTTTTTTGACTTCCTAGCCCAATTTGCAATAACAGGACTCTGTGATGTCATGCTGGCCACATGATCATGGAAATGACTTTGGACAGTGTTGACTCAATGGCCTTGAAACAGAAATTAGCACTGTCCTCTACAATCGGCAACTATGGTATCAGCGGAATAAAATCTGCAGGGACTCCTTTCCTCCTTTAGTCCAACCTGCAGTTTCCAGAAATACAACCAGTGTCAATCCTATTTAACTTTCAATTCCAGACTACAGTACATCAGTCAGATGTGCCATGACCTGCTGAGCTATATAAGAAAACAGATTCCCCCTCCCACACACACTTATGGCTTCTTGCCCCAATTATTTGTCATTGTTGAAATATTTAAAACTTCACTAACATCCCAAGGGTATTAATAATCTTGTGGATCAAACTTTAAAGTTATTTCTTACACATGGAAGATAATAAGTTTATAATTAAGTTTATTTAACATTGCGAAAATCATATATGAGAAATAGGCTTTAATGATTAAGTTGACAAATGATTCAGATTTAATTTATAAACATACATTGCTTACAGAAATGAACTCCAATTTGTGATTCCCTATATCTTCTTTTCCTTGACTTGAGCTGAAGATATTAACCTTCTTTTCCATATTAAAAGTGGAGCTGTACAATGCGAATTGGCTGCTCCATGTGTCTGACTACTAGAGCAGGGCCACACTGTATATCACAACTCCTTGCTTGTCCTAACAGTTTGTAAAGACTAAAAGGACACAACAAACCAAATAACAGAATAACAAAGTAGCAGAGTTCGAAGGGACCTTGGAAGTCTTCTAGTCCAACCCCCTACTCAAGCAGAAGACCCTATATCCGTGATGGCAAACCTATGGCACGCGTACCAGAAGTGGCACGCAGAGCCATCTCTGCCGGCCCACAAGCCATCACTGTGTTTCACTGTGCATCCACGCGCACCTCCTGCCAGCCAGCTGATTTTTGGATATCTGCTGTGTATGCGCAGGGGAAGGGGCACATGCGGGAGTTGCGTGCACATGCACAGGGGGTTGTGGGCACACGGGGGGTTGTGCGTGCATTGCATTATGGGTTCAGGCACACATGTGCATGCATGCGTGCACATGCGCACGCTTTTGGTACGCAATGACAAAAAGGTTTGCCATCACGGCCCTATATCATTCTAAACAAGTGACTGTCCATTCCCTTCTTAAAAGCCTTCAGTAATGGAGCACCCACAACTTCTGAAGGTAAGCTGTTCCACTGGTTAATTGTTCTCACTGTTAGGAAATTTCTTATTAGTTCTAGGTTGCATTTCTCCTTGATGAGTTTCCATCCATTTTTTGCCTTCTTTGGAAAATAAGTTGATCCCCTCTTCTTTGTGACAGCTAATCAAATATTGGACCACTGCTATCATGTAATGCCTAAACAGGGGTGGGTTTCTACAGGTTCACACCAATTCGCTGGACCTGGTTGTTAACATTCTGAGCAGTTCGGAGAACCGGTTGTTAGAAGAAATTACTGGCCTAATCCTGTAAGGAAGGCAGGAAGGAAACATTCTGGTGTTGCTTACAGAAACTGCCTCTCCATTAACCCTTATTACATTCTTGGCGGGACGAGACTTCCTGTCTCAGGAACTTCTCTGGAGTTTTTTTCCCCTCCTTTGCTGGTACTTTGTGTGGAGTGACCATTCAAAGTTACAGTGGCACTGAAAAAAGTGACTTATGACTATTTTTTACACTTACGACTATTGCACCATCCCCAGTCCTGAGAGACCAGGTGAGGAGATGCGTGCCTCGATGTGAGTGATGTTGAGTTGGCCACACCCAGCCAATAACATGCCCACCAGGCCATGCCCACCAACTAAGCCATGCCCACAGAACCAGTTGTTAAAAAAATTGAATCCCACCCCTGCCCCTAACCCTTCTTTTCACTAGACTAGACAAACAACATTCCTACAATTGTTCTTATGTTTTAGCCTTCAGCTCCTTATTATTCTTTGTTGCTCCTTTCTGCACTCTTTCCAGAGTCTCTACATCTTTATAATATGGTAAAAACTGGATGCAGTATTCTAAGGGTGGTCTTAATAAGGCTTTACAAATGGTATTCCAAGATCTCTCTGAGTTAGTGCTATTGAGCCAGGTTTTACGTAATCTATATCTGTACATTTGATTTTTTTTGCCCAAGTATAAAATTTATTACTTTTCTTATTTTTCATTCTGTTAGTTCAAATCTGTCAAGATCTATCTGGATCTTGAGCGTATTTTCTATATGTTATCTATTCCTCCCAATTTATTGTCATCTGCAAATTTGATGAGTTTCCCTTCTATTCACACATTCATACAGTATTCATGCAATATTCATAAATTTATACTGTACATTTCAAATATTTATATATTTTTACTATATAAAATTTTAAACAGTCTTTATAGCAAAGCCAATAGCATTTCTAAAGTTAACAGGCTGGAATATAGTTTTCAATATAAAATATATATATATATAAATCAATTCAAAAAAATTTTGTGCCCTTTTATTCATAAAGCATATATTGTTCTGATCTTTTGTTTTTTTTTCATGTGGAAGAAAAGAGATTGTTGAAATCAAGATTACTTTTCATCTTTGAAGTTCTTTGCTACACAAAACAAAAAGACAAAGTAGTCAGATTTTGTAACAAAAACACATCTTTTTTCTCTTAAGAATCTCTAACCTCAAGTAATTCAAAGCTCGGCAGTAAGATATTTAAATGTAATAAAGATTTACATTTTGTTTTCATTCATCTCTGATTGGTTACCTGCACACTGAAGCAATTTCCATTCCTGTTGAAATTGCACTCTTAATTCTTTTATCACTTCCACATTCTCCTGTAAATCTGGTGCAAAGTTCTCAAAGTTGGGTATAAAGTCACCTGTTAAGATGTTGGCTATATCTTGCATTATTTTTTCTTCAGTATCCTTTAAAAATAAAGTAAAACACTTGCATAAATGTGTACATATCTCCAAAAAAGAAAAAAAGAAAAAGAAAAATTTTATTGCTTGCAAAATTATTTCTGAGAATTTGTACTCTATTGAATGACTGTTTGAATCACTTTATTAAGCCATAATACGGCTTGCTTGGTTTTGGTTTAATGAATTGTATAACTAGACCTCTATGGTTGGGAAAACCTTGGTTTATAGCTTGGCGTGTTCTGCAAACCCAAACAAATTGGATTTATTTGGTAAGACACAATTAAACACACCATGTGACCCCTGTCAGTCTGAATCCAAGGAGGAAGACTAACAGGAAGTGGGAGTGTGGCTCCATCTGGGGAAGCTGGGGAAGGGCAAAGTCCAGCTGAGCAGAACAGGGGAGAGATAGAACAAGAGAGAGGGAGTTCAGAGGAAGACCTAGGCCCACCCCTTCTTCATCCTAGGGCACACAGGGAGGAACAGAGAAGAGAGCAATGTGGGTTGCATGGCTTATGGGGGAGGAAAGGGCCCTGATTCCCTTCATTAGCCACACTTAGGAATGAAAGTTTAAAAGAACTGAATGTTGACTGCGGCAGTTGCTGGGAGCAAACATGACTTTATCCTGTGTTGTTTTTGCCTATCTGTGTCAAGCATCCAGAAAGTATCCATGATATCAATCACTCCAAGACATTATCTCTTCAACTGATTTATTTGGAACAGATCTGGCATGTCAAAAACAATTTCCCAAGTGAAAGATTTTTCATGCGTTACACAGAATCCACCATCTCTTCTCCCTTCTCTCCTCCCACTTCTACATTTCATAAATCAATTAACTGCAACTGGAAATTCTTAATACGACATACAGAATAACCTTGAACTTTTCAACACCTCTAACTCTCTTAAAAAAATGTGGCAGCTGAATTTCAAAGCTGACAATCTGTGTTCCTGGCATCTTCCAAAACGTGTGAGTTTTGCTGTGCCTTCATGTCTGGAATTCTTGCTCCTGCCCTGCCAAACTAATTACCTCATTTTGCATTGATTGGATTTATAGTTACAGTTTATGTTGACCATGTTTTGGATTTAATTCTCTGCCGTCAAAGGCTGTTCCTGGGAGAGTTTTTCTCCAGCCAGAAGGTAACCTGGACATTGGGGGCAAAGTTGGAGTTAATAAAGGGACTCTTATTGATTATCTGATTGTGTTGCCTTTGTACCACACCTCGGGTCATCACACCATGCTTCGTGTAATGTGGGAATATATTCAATAAGGAGTCAGTTATCTTTAATACAACAAATCAGGCTTCCTCAACTGTGAGGTGGAACTCCTGAAAAATCTCTCAGCAATTTGTGAGGTGGGAATCCTTACATAAGTGTCTGTCTGTATTGTCCCAAAGGCAACTGGGCTTTGTTTCTTTTTGCTTGAAAATGTTTGTTTTGTTATCCAAGAAGCTGCTTCTCTTCTTCTGAAGAAGCTTCCTAGATGAGAAGTCAGCAGTTTGTATGCATACCTGTAATCAGGTTAGAGCAGCGGTATCAAACTCAAGGCCCAGGGGCCAAATCCGGCCCACAAAGTGCTTAGATCTGGCCCATGGGGCTACCCTGGAAATAGAGAAGGACCAGCCTGCAGTGCCTCTGCCAACAAAAACAAGCTCAGGAGGGCCGCACATGGCCCTCCAAGCCCCCATTTTTGGCCGCAACAGTCTCCTGCAGCCCTTTGCCAGCAGAAACAAAAGTCCATTTTTGCTGGCAGAGGATTGCAAGAGGCTGTCGCAACCAACAGCAGAGCTCAGGAGCCTGTTTTCACTGGCAGAGCACTTGGGCTGCCACAGATGCCGACATGAGTGATGTCAAGCTGGCCACTCCTGCCTTGGCCATGCCCACCCCAGCCCCTGAAGTCAAACACAACCCTGATGCAGCCTTCAATGAAATAAGAGTTTGACACCCCTGGGCTAGAGCAATGAAACAGAAGCACCAGCAAAATCTTGCTCTCAGTCTTTTTTCCCTTCTTTATCTAGACATGATAGCTATAAGTTTTCCCAAAGGGGAATGGATTTTGACAATGATGTCCTGACAAAATTTGCTCTGAGTTCCTTGCTTTGCCTGCATCAACTCAGTCTCACAATGGAAACTTGTGACATTATGAAGTTTGAGAACCCTTGGTGATAAATAACCCTTGATAAAGATAAAGAACCCTTGGTGATATTAAAATTGAGTTATTAATAGGAAGCTTCATATTTCTTTCTTGTTAAATTCTAACGACAATGAAATCATTCACTGTATTTAGGAGAGGTTGTTTCACATATGTTCATTTATTATTTTAGAGATGTCATGATTCTGCACAGTTAAAGAATCCCTGCAATAATTGTTATGCATGTTTGATTTGTTTGACTCATTTAGAATCCTAGAATCCAGGCATAGGAGCATAAACAGAGAAGCAAAGCTGAGCAATTTTTCAGGTTGAATTTCAAAAAGGTGCTTTGGCAGACAGACACAAAATATTGTCTGAACCATTTTAAAGACAACACATCTTTTCTTTGAATTTTCACAGTTGCCTTTCACTCCCTTTTAGAACCAAAATTGAAATGCTATTGTACCTTACTAGATTCTTCATGTATTTGCTTCAGGAAAACAAGATAATCTGAAACATTAAGCAGTTCTATATGGAATTAGTCACACATTTCCCATGGATCTTTTATTCTGAAAAATTAAACTATTTTGTTGTAAAACCATTCATGTACTCCTTACCTGAATTACAGTGAGAATCTGAGATTCTGCTAATCCTTGCAGCAAGCTAATAAGCAAGGAAATTCTATTTTTGCCAAGGTTCTGGTTTGGCCCAATAATTACAATGGTTAAATTAGGCTGATAGCTGTACACAACTGGAAGAATAAATCCAAAGGTAGCAGAAAAGAAGTTGTTGGTTTTAGGATCCTTCCAAAAATGAACAAAAAATTAAAATATTTTAGTTTTATTTAGTAATAAATGTTAGAATATTAAAATTATATAAAACTACATTTCTTAATTTCTCAATATAGAATACATATTACATATTACTTGCGTAAGGGGATAAAAAACGGAGAGATCTATAGGGCTATAACAACATGCTGTTCTTTCCAGCCCAATAATTAAGTATATGAAAGGTCAGAAGCTTGATGTTTACTTTTATCTATGTGGGGTGAGGTATGGGTAGGAAGCTGTTCACCTTCTGCTGACTGTGACTTTACCACAAGAGGTGTTTTAGATTTTTTGAGGGGAGGGGGTTAGCTTCTTGCTGGAATTTAGACATTGGAGGCTTCCTACATTCAAATTACGTGCATTCATACTGTAAATAAACTCAAAATTTTGCTGCTGAAATTTGGTTATTTTGCTGCTGAACTTCATTAATAAAATCTTGGGTGTTGGGTTGCCCACCTCTAGTCTGAATGAACAAACGTTTGTTGTTCTTGGAACCCAGAGTGATCAAACAAGTAACTCTTTTCATGTGATGATTAATATAATCAGATATCCTTGATTCAAATGTCCATACAAAACATATGGAAGTCAGTGGTTGGAAAAAAACCATTAAACAAAAAACTATTTTACAATTGTGCTTTTTCTCAATCCTCAGTCCTTTAGCACAATCTTTAAACCTTTAACCCTTTAAATTCATGCAGGGAAGACAAGGGTTAAAGATCGTGCTGAAGTTTCAATGTTTGTAAAAATATTGTGTCAATTTCTTCCATCATAGTGGTTCTTCAGTTTATCCCAAATATATTGATTTGCTACAAGACTGATCGATTGATTGGTTGTTAAACTTATAGCCCACACAACTCTGGATGATTCTAGGTAGCAAACTGTACATTTCCAGCAGGAAGAATTCTCAGTTGGACCACAATATTCAAATATTTGCATGTCATCCACACTCTAAAATCAATGAAAATTGCAGAATATATAGTTCAACTCAAAATTCATGCCCTTGCATTCTCACTGAATCATACTTGGTCATTAAAAAGACCATAAAATGCCACACTTACTTCTTTCCAATTGAGAGAGATATTGTGTTTGGTATTAACTTGTTCAGAATGTTTAGCACAAATATTGATTAAGAGGACTTTGCTGTAAAATATTAAAGAAAATAGGTTCTATAAATATTATCTCTATAAAATAGTTGCCACCCTGGTAGTAATAAAATGAAGCAAGTCTGGGAAATATACAAGCTGTAAAGAAATATAATCAAATTCATGTTTTAGATGTAACATTATTCTAATAAATAAAATAGATTCAAAGTTTCATATTTTTCTTATGAAGCCCCACTGACCTCAGCAGAATTTCATTTTCAGAACCAACTGCCCAAATTTAAATAAACTGGTTGAAATACTGAGACTTACTCATCGTCCAACTCAATTTTCATGTCCATGTCACCAACAAATACACATAGGACTCTGCAGAACAGAATATTTCAAGATCTGTTATATGTGTGTGTGTGATTATTTATATATATCTACTGTTATTTTTTATAAATAGCTACGATGGTAAATTTACCAAATACATCTTTCTTTTTCTTGCAATAACAACCATAGGAGGTATATTGGGCTTGAGAGGCTGACTGGCCTAAGGTGTGACTAGAATAGCCTGGTGCCTTAACCAGTAGAAACATTTTGTGATAAATAGCTTAGTCTATGTAAGATAATCTGATAATGGACTACATTAAAAAACTGGCATAGCTGACAGTCCAACAAAATTAACCATGTATAGCCAGCTACCATTATAATTGCAGTATAAATAAGAAACCCTGAACATTCAGTGAAGGAACTGCTAATCTAAACCTCAATTAAAGAGCTCTTTTATAAATATGTATGTACAATTCTGACAATATGCTAGCTACAAAAAACAATTTAAGGATAATAGCATCTACGGCAAAAGTTTCCTAGTCTATAAATTTATATTATGCATCATGAGCCTCGGTGGAGCAGTGGTTAGAGTGCAGTACTGCAGGCTACTTCTGCTAACTGCCAGCTGACTGCAATTTGGCAGATTGAATCTCACCAGGCTCAAGGTTGACTCAGCCTTCCAAGGTCAGTAAAATGAGGACCCAGATTGGTGGGGGCAATATGCTGACTACACACTTAGAGAGAGCTGAAAAGCACTGTAAAGCGGCATATAAGTCTAAGTGCTATTGCTATTTTGAACAACAGACATGCAGTTGAATTTTTTTCTGTAAAAGTAATGCATTCTGTATTCGTTCAGTAGCAGCAAACCTCTGCTTTTTACCATATCCCATCCATCCATCCCCTAGATATACTTTTTTAGTCCCTTTCTATCTCCACTATATAGTGCTTTGCATCTTTGTTATCATATACATTCACGGTATTCTTAAAATGGATCAAGTTTTTGCAGTACACAATCTCTCTTTGGTGCTTGTTTACTTGGAACAAGATTTGGGTCAGAACATATACTTACTTTTGTACCTTCAGTTTTCTACAATGTGCTAGTGCAATGGCAGAAGAAAGTGAAGCCGTAGATGAAATTGCAAGCCCATTGATCACCTAAATAACATGATAATAATTAAAATGTTACTATTTTATTTAATATTGCTTACAGTCAAGATTATATAGCTATATTTCCTTATATGTATACATTCATTGCATATGCATGTCTAGATTGGTATAGTTATAACAATAAATAAAGTCTCTGCAAATATTGTAAAATTTATATCAAATTTACCAAATTTTACCATTGATATCTAATTTATATCAAATATTTGAACATTTAAAAGCATGTATGTTATCAAGTCTGGATAATGTTCCTATTCTGCCACAAAAGGAATAACTTGGCCATTATTACATCTAGAGAAGGAATTGAAGTCCTACCAGCAAACACCAGTGTCTGATGACATATTTTCTCTTAATTAAAGTGTCAGTTAAATCTTAGTAATGCACCAAATAGGAATGTATAGCCTATATACAGGATTCGTTTGTGTTCTGATTTCAACCAATCAATACGAAGAAAACATTTTGATATGGGACAAATAGAAACTTAAGCTTCTCCAAGTATTAATGGAAGGACTCCAATTCTAAAAAGCATGTTGCTAGCACAAAGAAATTTGATTAACTAATTAGCTAAACACTAATAATTTGGCAGCACCTCTCTGCTATTAATTTGGGCATATCAACTGTGCAAAGAGAACTATTGTCATTTAATTTACAAAAGTATTCAGATTGACTTTGGTGGCTTGAAGTTGTTTTCTACTCAGTAACTTTTATCCTAGCAAAGATTATGCATGAATAAATGGTCTGATTTGGCATGGAGACTGATTGCATCCTATCTGGGCCTCTTCAAACTCTTGTGATTTTGTATACAAGTTTCACAGTCACAGATATACAATATATGGAAGGTAGAGGGAAATAATGAAATACACATCATGATGCCACAATTATTACTTAGATTGTTTTATCCTGCCTTTACTGTTTTTATAAAATAAATCAAGGCAGTGAATACACTTAATACTCCCTTCTCCTATTTTCCAACACCAATTTTTGTCCAACCTGTGAGGTGAATTGGACTAAGAGGACATGACTGACCCAAAGTCATCCAGCTGGCTCTGTGACTTATATCTCACACTGGAACTTAAGTACAAAAGCCAAGATCTGCATGATTGTTTGTCATTGTGATTACCTGAGGACATCTCCTGACATCAAGCAAGCTTTTCCAACTCCAGCAAAAATGCATAATATTTATGCATAAATGTGATTTACTGGTTTCAGAAAAATTATTCACATCTCTGGAACCCAAGTTAGTCTTCTCTCTACACAGCTGACAGGTTTACTGAGTTAATTGAAATTCACTGTTGTTACTAGCATTAGCATTTACATTGCAGCACAATGCCCAAGGTAGGAATATATACAGCTTTTTACCTTAGCAGTAATAGATAAATTATGCAGCAATTAGCGTAATGGGATAATAATGCATTGTTCTAGGAGAATATAAAGAGTTAACCATCCATATAATAATTGGGTAGGTAAGCATGCAGATGGAACTTGTGTGATATATCTCTTTAAAGAGAATGAATTTATGTCCTAATTGCTTGAGAGATATAACGTGATATCCCCCAACCTACATCTAAAGCCCCTGTCACACTGCACCAACGGATGGAAAGAGGATGTAAAATGGAGAAAAACACTTGCCATCCGTTGGTTAACGCAATGCTTCCGTTTTGTACTCACTGCATACATTTTGCTTCCTCTTTATCCGTCCAGCATCCGTCTATTGACGTTTCATCCGCTCAGAGGGTTTTGAGCTGCTCAAAACTTTTGCGCGGAAAATGTATCCAATTCGTCCGTTCTGCATCCGCTAGGCATCCGTTCTGCATCCGTTCTGCATCCGCTATATCCGCTAGGCATCCGCTACGCATCCGCGCAACTCGATCCGTTCCAGCGGTAAACGGACGCAGGGAGAAAGCGGAACGGATGCAGAATGGATGGAGAAAGGATGAAAGCAGATGCAGCTCGCAAAGAAAGCATTTAAAACGGAAAAACTGTCCGCAGAGGGGACCTATCTCGGATATTAAGGATGTCTAGAGGATGCCTAGAGGATGCAAAGGGACACATAGGGGAAAACCTATACTGCCTATAAAAAGGGGGAGCAACTCATCTGGATCTCACTTTCAGACTAGCAGCCCAGCTCTGCAGGCCTCTGCAGCCTTCATCTGCCTCTTGCTCTTCCACAGCATCCAGTCATGTCCACCATGGATCGTAACAAAGTCCTTTTGGCAGCCACCATCATTCTGCAACAGTGCGAAGCCATCTACAGGCTCTGTGAACTCTACTACGGGAAGAAAAAGAGGTGGCCAAGAAGCATCTGGGTTCGAAGATGGATCGGGAGAAGAGCAGAGGACGGACTGTACAACAAGCTGATGGTGGAGCTCAGGAACAAAGACACTTGTGCATTCCAAAACTTCATGAGGATGCCTCCAGCCATGTTTGACGAAGTTGTGCAGCGCCTGACACCCAGGTTGACCAAGGCAAACACCAACTTCCCACCCAGCCTGGAACCTGGGCTCAAGGTGGCACTCACTCTGCGCCACCTGGACTCAGGGGCCACCTACAGGAGCATGCAGTATGGATGGAGGGTGCCACACAACACCATCAGCATTATGGTCAGAGAAGTGGTGCAGGCCATCATCGAAGAATACATGGAGGAGCTCCTCCAGTGCCCCTCCACTGAAGAAGGATGGAAGAAAGTTGCAGAGCAGTGGTATCAGAGGTAGAACTTCCCCCACACCGTTGGAGCCATAGATGGCAAGCATGTGGCCTGCAAAGCACCAGCCAAGTCGGGTTCCACTTATTTCAACTCCAAGGGCTTCTTCAGCATCATCCTCTTCGCCATGGTCGATGCTGACTACAAGTTCATGTACATCGATGCTTCAGGCAACGGGTCAGTTTCAGATGCCCAGGTATACAACTCCAGTGACCTCAAGGAGGGGCTGGAACGCAACCTCATTGTGGGCTTCCCAGATCCAGACTCACTGCCCAACGACACGCAAGATGTGCCCTACTTCATCGTGGGGGATGACGCCTTCTCCCTCAGAACCTAACTCATGAAGCCCTACACTTCCAGACTCCTCACCCGTGAAGAGAGGATCTTCAACTACAGGCTGTCCAGGGCAAGGCGGGTGGTGGAGAACGCCTTTGGCATCCTGGCCAACAGGTTCCAGGTACTTCTCACCACCATGCAGCATCACCCAGAGACCGTGAGGAACATCGTGAAAGCTTGCTGCATCCTGCACAATCTCATGCGCACCCGCTACCCAGTCTTGCAGAACAGGCTCGTGGACCTCCAACAAGGCAATGGGGACATGGAGCCTGGTGAATGGAGGCAAGGGCAAAACCTGATAGACACTCAGGATGTGCAAGGCCCCAACAGAGCCTCACGTGAAGGGAAGAAGCAGTGCAACCTCCTGAAACACTGGTGCAACTCCCCAGCTGGAGCGGTGGAGTGGCAAGACAGGATGATAGATGCTTAATGGATGCTTCCTTCAGCCTGTCTCATCCCACGGATGAGATTGGGCCATGTATGTTGGGTGGGCCTACAATGAACAGGGAATTTAATAAAGAGTTGTGTTTATGTTGACATGTGTGGATCAATGATTAAATTGTTATTGATAATAAAGGGCCATAGGTGTGGCACCTGGGAGGGTGGACCATACAGTCCCACTATGCTTGCACTCTATCCCACAGCTATTACCCATCCCAAAGGTATCCCTGTCCACCCCACTGCTATCCTTACCCATCCCACAAACATGCAAAGGCTTAAACCATTTCTAAAAGTTTCCACCAAGACCATATTAAAAAAAAGAAATGAGGCAAGTGTGTGAATCAAAGATAGACTTTATTAACAACAAGCTATAAAAGAAAAATGACCCAAGTCAAGTGTCCAAATAAAGTCCACAGGTAGCCAGCCAGCCAGTCTCTGGCACTCCTCTTGGTCGCTCAGTCTCAGGGGTGAAGGGTCCAGGTGCTGTGGAGGTGGTTGGTGCTGGAGTGCTTGTCTGAAGCGCCATTGGGGTGCAGCATCAGCAGAGTTAGCACCAGCAGAAGCACCACCGCCAGAAGCAGCAGCATCAGCTCCTCCAGAAGCAGAAGCAGCAGAAGCTCCAGCCCCAGAAGAGCGAGCCCGTGCTACAGAAGCCCCAGCAGAAGCAGAGTGAGAGCCAGGGGGTGGGATGGTAGCCCTGTCCCTCTTGCCAGGGCTGGCAGCAGATGGCTGAGGCTTTCTGTTCTTCCCCATGGTTGTGGGGTTGCTGGCTGGCAGGGAGGCTGGCAGGAACCAAGGCTGGCAGGAAGGCTGGCAGCAAGGCTTGCAGGCAGGTAGGCACCAAAGCTGGCACCAAGGCTGACATCAAGGCTGGCAGGCAGGCAGGAACCAAGGCTGGCAGGCAGG
Source organism: Laticauda colubrina (assembly GCA_015471245.1). Lineage (NCBI taxonomy): Eukaryota > Metazoa > Chordata > Lepidosauria > Squamata > Elapidae > Laticauda > Laticauda colubrina. The sequence goes on from BLBF01000037.1 coordinate 4,566,240, forward strand.
CAGGCACCAAGGCTGGCAGGAAGGCTGGCAGGCAGGCAGGCACCAAGGCTTGCAGGAAGGCTGGCACCAAGGCTGGCAGGCAGGCAGGCAGCAAGGCTGGCAGGCAGGCAGGCAGCAAGGCTGGCAGGAAGGCTGGCAGGAAGGCTGGCACCAAGGCTTGCAGGCAGGCAGGCACCAAGGCTGGCAGGAAGGCTGCCAGGCAGGCAGGAACCAAGGCTTGCAGGAAGGCAGGCACCAAGGCTGGCAGGAAGGCAGGCACCAAGGCTGGCAGGCAGGCAGGCACCAAGGCTGGCACCAAGGCTGGCAGGAAGGCAGGCACCAAGGCTGGCAGGAAGGCTGGCAGGCAGGTAGGCACCAAGGCTGGCAGGCAGACTGGCTTGCAGGGAGGCTGGCAGGCAGGCAGACAGCAAGGCTGACAGGGAGGCTGGCAGCAAGGCTGGGAGGCAGGCAGACAGCAAGGCTGGCAGGGAGGCTGGCAGGGAGGCTGGCAGCAAGGCTTGCAGTAAGGCTTGCAGGCAGGCATGCAGGCAGGCATGCAGGCAGGGCAGGTAAGGCTGTGAATCTGTCCGGCAGCAGGTCTTTCCTCTGAATGGTGACCTGCTTCCGAGCTGCTTCCCTTTATATCTGCGGGGCTTACGCAATGCATCCTCCTCGCATGCGCAATTAACGCTCGGCATCCGTTAGGCTTCCGCTGTGCATCCGCTGTGCATCTGCTGTATCCGTTCCACGTCTGCTTTGCTACGGCCCCCCGGAAGCCTAGCGGATGTGCCATCCGCTCCCATCCGCTTCCATCCGGTAGGCTTCCATTCCGCATCCGCTTTCCATCCGCTCTGCATCCTCCCCGCGTCCGTTCCTTTCCGTGTTGTCTGCTCTGGTTATGCAAATTTTTGCCCATTTTGAGAGCGGATAACAATGGAACATTTTTCTCATCCGTTGTGTCCTTTTTACTGATGTTTTGCATCCGTTGGGCAGTGTGACAGGGCCTTATGATGCTATACTAATCAGGAAAATGACCAAACAAGAAAATATTTTTTTATTTTGGAACAAAAAAGAAAAAGCAACTGGCCTGATTTTTGATTTTTTTTGAGGAAAAGCAAGACGCTTTGTTTCCTACCCTGAAAGCTTCATCTATTGTATTGGATGCTGTGGGAGAGGAAGGACAGTTACTGACAGTTGAGATTAGTTGATGGGAGGGAGAATGAGAGGTTCTGACAGGATGGTGGTGTGATGGAAAGATTGTGTTTTCTTTGCAGTCAACTGGTCTTAACAGTCTCTGACAGCATGTCAGGGTTCTGACTATTGCTCTACTTAAATCATGAGCCTCGAGCCAAGCTTCAAAAGAATCCAAACGATTTGTTAGGAGCAACATGTCCGGCACTAACCCGTATGAAGCCAACTCTAAGACATGTAATTCACTATCACTTATGACTCTGTTTCCCCCCTCCCCCATGTGTCATAAATCAGATTCTCCAATGAAACACATTCAAGGGCTGGGTGTCATCAATCACACTCTCCAATGAAGGATTTTTGTGGGCAAAAGATCCAGTAGCCTAGGCTACAATCTCCACAAGATAAGCGTGAAATTCGCTTCTGGATTTCATCTGCCGCACTGCTCCCTCAGGCCTTTCCCCACCCCACCCCCCTTTCTTATGGCAACTCAGAAAGAGATATAGGAATGATTTACGAGTTGACACAGCAAGCACTTCACAAATGCATGGAACAACAAAGGAGAAATAACCCATCAGGACAATATTCAGCAGTCTACTTGCATTTGAAAGATAAGGGTCATTTTTTTGAAGACAGCAAAGTCCACATTTTGGATAGAGAGAATTATTGGTTTGAAAGAGAAGTAAAAACAGCCATTTATGTTAACCTTGAGCAGCCCTCTTTCAACAGAGGAGGAAGGATAAGATATCACCCAATTTACTTTGCAGTCCTTTTGGCTGTTCCAAGAAGAGTCCACACCTCTGATTCAGGTAACCCTGAGGTCACAGAGAAAACCGCAAGAAACTACAACAGCTTTCAGAAAGTGTTAAGACCAGTTGATTACAAAAAAACCACAATCTTTCCATTTCCCTCCCCCAATCCATCCTGTCAGAATCTATCATTCCCTCTCCCACCTACTAATCTCAACTGTCAATAACTGTCCTTCCATCTCCACAGCATTCAATACAACTGGTGAAGCTTCTAGGATAGGAAGTGAAATATCTTGTTTTTCCACAAAAAAATCAGTTCAGTTGCTTTTTTTTCCAAAATAAAAACCACTTTTGATACAGCTGTGACCTGGATAGCTGAGAATTTTCAGACAAAAAATAAAGGGCATAGCTTCAATTAAAGTAAAACTTCCCTTTAGGGATGGCTGTGAGATTTTAAAATATGTTTAGTTCTCCTCAAAACCAATTAGAAGAAAATATGTCATATTGAATCAATCCAGTTTTGCCAAATGATTAACATTACCTCCTTTTTAATGATTTTGTTCAGGACGGCCAGAATGTTCAAGAGTGACTTTAGAGCTTCTTCTTTCATATTTTTCACATCAAATGCACTGTGAAATACAGATATTTGAATGATGGTTATACACCAGAACATATGGAACAATTGTACTGCTTCAACAATATGCTGAGCTTTGAATTTATGACTTCTTAGTGGACATATAAAAGTTACCCAGATTATAAATTATTCTATGCTGTACACAAAAAATGATGTCACTATTATTCAGGAGGAATGTTAACTGCAACCCATAGCAATTCCTTCTTGCAACATAAAGATGACTTTTGAATTCTGGGGTAAACAGAGTATCACTGTGGGGCAGGGTGGGTTTTTTTTTTTAATATGGGGAAATTTTAAATGTTATAAGACACCTGGAAACACCACTGTGTGAGTTTGGCAGCCTTATAATTTTGTAAAATAAATAAATAATCACAGACCATTTCTATTTGACCTTCTACAGGTAATCTTAGACAGATAATCAGAGTTGGAAGGGATCTTGTAGGTCATCTAGTCCAACCCCCTGCCTGGGCAGGGGGTTGGACTATTTCTGACAAATGGCAGTCCAATCTCTTCTTGAAAGTCTCAACTGATGGCGCTCCCACAACTTCTGAGGGAAAGCTGTTCCATTGGTTGATTGTTCTCACTGTCAGAAAGTTTCTCTTTATTTCCAGGTTAAATCTCTCCTTGTTCAGTTTCCATCCATTGATTTATGACCACAATTCAGCCCAAAATTTATGTTGCTGAGTGAAACATTTGTTTAAGTAAGTTTTGCTTCATTTTGCAGTCTTTCCTCCCAGAGTTGTTAAGTGAATCATTGCAGTTATTAAGGGTCCTATGATCTTGTAAGCAACTGACAAACCAAATAAATAAATCGATAAAATTCTCTACTGAGGTTTTTAACTTCAGATATTATTTCTCACACAGGAATTCAGGCCAGAAAAAAAAAGTATTTATGGAAAAGATTCTACCCAAAGAAAACATTGCGTTGCTTAAGACTAGGTCCCACTGGCCGACAGACCCAAAACGGATGCATAAAGGACACAGCAGACGAGCAAAATTTGGGGGGTGGCTCCATCCGTTGTCATCCACTCCAAAAGTGGCAAAAATTTGCATAAACAGAATGGAAAAGAACTGACGTGGGTAGCATGTAGCGGGGATGTTAAACGGATGTTCATAGGAAGCCTAGTGGATGACAGCGGATGGAAGCGGATGACACCTCCGAAGGGGTTCCGGGAGAGAATTTCAAAGCGGACGCATAGCGGAAGGGGCGGATGCATAGCGGATGCCTATAGGAAACAAAGGGAATGCTGCGCGGATATATATCGGATGCAAAGCGTTCACTGTGCATGCGGGGAGTATGAATTGCGTCAACTCCTCAGACATAAAAGGATGCAGCACGCACGCAGTCAGCATACACGGGAAAGACGTGCTGCCACATACATCTAGCAGGAACACCATGGTTCATCAGTCAGGCAAGAAAAGGAAGTCCGTGCCTACTCGTTCAAGCCCTGGCAAGGTGAAGAAGCATCCCACCCCCTGGCACTGACTCTGAAGCTGCTGCTGCTGTGGTGGATCAGCCCCAAGGCCCTCAAGGCCCTGCTGCTGAAGGCCCTGCTGCTCAAGCCCCTGAAGGTCCTGAACAATCTCCAGAAGGCCCTGATGCTGAAGCCCCTGCTCAAACCCCTGCCAGAGGGAGGAAGAGGCAAGGGAAGGAGAAGGGAGAGAGGAAACAGTACACTGTTTCCGAGGAGCATGAGGAGGAGGTGCTGGAATAGCTGAGAGAACGAGTACCTGTGGAGAAAGGGCCACAGACTGTTTCGGGACACCAAGAAGAAGCAGGCAGCTTGGAGAGACAAGGCAGAGAGTCTGGGGAACACTGCAGAAGTACTCCTTGGATGGTGGAAGCACATGCACACCTGGTATGGCAAGCAACACCTCAAGAAATCCGGGCAGGCCTCTGTCAAGCTCACTGAACGGGAGAAGTACGTCATGGCCAAGTGCAGTTTCCTGGAGGGTGAGATCCGCCACTGAGGAGCAGTTCCTCTGAGACCCCTCTCCCTCAGACAGCCCACAGATAGTTAGTCTTCTTCCAGACAGGAGCCAGCTACCCTGTCCAGGCAGGTGTCTTCAGAAGGCCCCACGGCAGAGACCCCCCTGACAGGTGCACTCCCCATGTCGGCGGACTTGGAGGATCCCATGGAGGATGCTGCCCTGCTGTCACAAATGGAGGAAGAAGCAGCAGCCACCAGAGGCCAACCCACCCCCACCCCCAGCTCCAGAGGATGCAGGCAGAGAGGCAGACTGGAGGGCCAGGACCACAGTGTGTTGTTGGAGATCAGGGACACAATGAAGACCAGCACAGAACTTCTCTCTCAGCTGGTCCACTTGGACAGAGCATCCTCAGGCCGCAACACCTTCATCACCTACGTGAGCCAGACCCTGAGGGACCTGCCCGAGGCCCAGGACTAGGTGATAAAGCAGAGGATCACAACACTTCTGCACAACCCTCAAGGCCCAGCTGAAGCTGCTCCTACCCAGTCCAGGTCTGCTCCTCCACCCTAGGCGATGTCACAGCCCTGCCACGGCTTTCAACAGCCCCTCACCTACCAAGACTACGACTACCAGGACTTCCCACAGCACAAGCACAACTTCCCAGTCCAGGGCCAGGTTCATCGGACGCCACAGACGCCACTCCTCACCCAGCTGCAGACCAGACAGCCCCACAACACTCCTCCTTCCTCCACCCCACAGCCAAGCCCGTCAATGGACAATCTATCATCAGTATTGGGCCTGACATCTCAAGTCCTTGATGAAGGGCCTCTCAACCTCACGGGACCGAGTCAGCTCTCAGATAGCTTCCTGAACACACCACCACCTGTTGTACGCTCGGGGCCAAGCACCCCAATGGTGCCTCAGACCAGCACTCAAGCCACAGCCACCTCCACAGTCCCTGCCCGCTTAACAGCTGAGACAATGGACATGACTCAGAGTGACTGAGAATAGTGTCAGAGACTGAATTGTTTACTTGTTAAGTTTATCTTTGCTTAAGACACTTTACTTGGTTCATTTTGTTTATTTAATACAATCATAAAGTTTACCTAAGAAAGTTTATCTTTGCTAAAGACACTTAATACAGTTTACTTGGTTCATTTTGCTTATTTAATAAAGTCATAAATTTACCTAAGAAAGTTAATAAAGGTTATCTTTGCTTAAGACACTTAGTTTACTTGGTTCATTTTTTTTTACTTAATAAAGTGTAGATGAAAACTTTGAAAAAATGGTTAAGCCTTTGCATGCTTGTGAGATAGATAAGGATAGTTGTGGGATAGATAAACCTCCAGTGCAAGCATAGTGGGACTGTATGGTCCACACTCCCAGCTGCCACACATATAGCCCTTTTTTTTTTATCAATAACAATTTATTCATTGATCAACACATTTCAAAATAAACAAAGCTCTTTATTAATGCCCTATTCATTGTAGGACCACTCAACATACATGGCACAATCTCATCAGTGTTTTGTGACAGCTTCAAGGAAGCATCCATTAATCATCAATCATCCTGTCTTGCCACTCCACTGCTCCAGCTGGGGAGTTGCACCAGTGTCTCAGTAGGTTGCGCTGCTTCTTCCCTTCATGTAAAGCTCTGTTGGGGCCTTGTACATCCACAGTGTCTATCAGGTTACGTCTTTGCCTCCATTCACCAGGCTCCATGTCCCCATTCCCTTGTTGACGGTCGGCAAATCTGTTCTGCAACAATGTGTAGCGGGTGTGCATGAGACTGTGCAGGATGCAGCAAGCTTCCACGATGCTCCTCACAGTCTGGGTCATGCTGCATGGTGGTGAGAAGTATCTGGAAACTGTTGGCCAGGATGCCAAAGGCGTTCTCCACCACCCGTCTTGCCCTGGACAGCCTGTAGTTGAAGATCCTCTCTTCATAGGTGAGGTATCTTGAACTGTACGGCTTCATGAGATAGGTTCTGAGGGAGAATGCGTCATCACCAACGATGAAGTAGGGCACATCTTGTGTATCATTGGGTAGGGGGTCTGGATCTGGGAAGCCCATGATGAGGTTGCGTTCCAGCCCCTCCTTGAGGTGACTGGCTTTGTATACCTGGGCATCTGAAGCTGACCCGTTGCCTGAAGCATCGATGTACATGAACTTGTAGTCAGCATCAACCATGGCAAAGAGGATGATACTGAAGAAGCCCTTGTAGTTGAAATAAGTGGACCCTGAGTTGGCTGGAGCTTTGCAGGCCACGTGCTTCCCATCTATGGCTCCAACGGTGTGGGGAAAGTTCCATCTCTGATACCACTCTTCTGCAAGTTTTCTCCAGCCTTGTTCAGTGGTGGGGCACCTGAGGAGCTCCTCCACGTATTCTTCAATGATGGCCTGCATCACTTCTCTGACCACTTTGCTGATGGTGTTGTGTGGCAGCCTCCACGCATACTGCATGTTTCTGTATGTGGTTCCAGAGGCCAGGTGGCGCAGAGTCAGTGCCACCTTCAGTCCAGGGTCCAGGTTGGCACAGAAGTTGGTGCTAGGCTTGGTCAACCTGGGTCTCAGATGCTCTAAAAGTTCGTCAAACATGGCTGGTGGCACCTCATAAAGTGATGGAATGCACGAGGGTCTTCATTCCTCAGCTCCACCATCAACTAGTCATCCAGTCCAAACTCCATTCTTCTTACGATCCATCCTCAGACCCACATAGCTCTTGGACGTCTCCTTCTTCTCCTTCTGTGTAAAACTTGATACAGTCTGAACAGGTTTTGGTTCTGGTGATGAATGAGCACAGCTATCATACAGACTATGTCATCATCCATGGTGGAGAACAATTGATGATGTTGAAGACCAAGACCAAGGGTGATGAGGTCTGTACACCACGGTTGTTGGACTCATACTGAGATCCAGATGATTTTCTCCCCCTTTTTATAGAAAATATCGGTTGTCCGCAAGGTGTCCTTCTACATATTCTAGACATACTCCAGACACCCTAAATATACGAGATACATCCCAGATACAAACGTTTTGTCCATTTTGAATACTTTATATACAAGATGCATACGCTTACATCCTTTCTATTTCCATGCTACTAACGCTGTGTAGATGTTCTGTGTACCTTTCATTTCCTCCCTCTTTCCGTTTTCAGCTGCAGCAGATGTGAGTTGAGGGGATAGCCAGAGGATGCAGAGAGGATACAGCGGACATTTCACGGATGATAATGGACATAGAACGTTGTTGCCCGTATATGTCGCGGATGTACATCATACGTGGTGGAAAGTTCATCCGTTCACAAAGTTTTGTGCAGCTCAAAACTTCTTGCACAGATGAAATTGCAGTGGACGGATGCTCGACCGATAGAGTGTATGAAACATGTATGCAGTGAGTAAACAAGGGATGCATAGCGTTTTCCAACGGATGGCAAGCTTTTTTTAATGTTTTACATCCTCTTTGCATCCATAAGTGCAGTGGGACCGGGCCTTAGTTAATTACACTTCTGTTAAGTGAACCTTGCCTTCCCCATTGATTTTTCTTGTCAGAAGGTCACAAAAGCTGATCACATGATCCCTGGACTCTGTTACTGTCATAAATACGAACCAATTGTCAAGCATCAGAATTTTGATTACATGACCATGGGGTAGCTGCAAATGTCATAAGTGTGAAAAATAGTCATAACTCACTTTTTTCAGTGCCATTGTAACTTTGAACATCACCAAATGAACTGTTGTAAGTAGAGAAGTACCTGTACTTTGCACAGACAAGATTTTTGCTATCTATCCTTTTAACTGGAGAGGTTGAATATTCTTTTTCATTGAAAGCTGAATACTAAATATTTGGTTGTATCATGATGCACCTTCTTTTTAGCTGGTGAACGGTATGACTAACCTGATAGTAGTTTCAAACTCTTTCATGTCCAGTCCTTTTGGAATGTAAACAGTTGGTGGGAGCAGGTGTAGGCCACTCTCATCAACAGCGGCTGCTGTTTTAATAGGAGGTTTCAAAGACAAAATGCTTTTCATATGCATCTCCAAAAACCTATCCGTTTTGATGACTTCATTGATGTCTCCAACTTCTTGAGGACTCAGGAGTTCCACATTGCTCTGTGTAACCTCAGCTTCCTCTGCTTGACAGGATACAGTACTGAGATCTTGCACTGGAGTTACATCTGGGAACAACAGAACATAGCCTGTCTCTACAGTGAAGACAAATTATGCTTGTTTTCCTCAAGCCAGTGGCTTCCAGATCTGTTGGGATTACAACTCTCAAAATTCTAGCCAACTTATGGAAAGTTGTTTATGCTAATTATACTTGGGGTTTGAGTACTGCAACATTTTCAAAACTCTGAACATATTTCTGGGGGAAGGGAAAGCATTTGGCTCAGAAAGTATTCATTTAATTCAACATTTGAATGTCATTGTTTTTAGAAAAAAACTTAAGGCATATTAGAAATAGACAGTTTTCACATTTTTATTGCCTAGTGTATAATATTTAGCAATCCTCTTGTTGTTGGAGCTATGTACTATGATCTACAACTCAGTTACATGGGTTGTGTCTACTTTGAAAATGAGTTGGAAGAAATGTTTCGAAATAGAGGGAACACAGTACTTGATTAAAACAACTGGGCTTTTCCCAACTGCTACAAGAAAAAAAGATGTTGTTCCATTAATGCAGGGGTGTAAAACCCATGTCATCAAAGCAGTGTCACATGACATATCAGGACTTTTTTCCACTTCACTAAACCAGGCGTTGGCGCTGTGACCAGTGCGTAACGCATTCGGACCTCTTTATTGCAACTCACTGTGCTTATGCTTCCACATTCTGAAAAACACTTCTTTTGGTTGATATTTTTAAGTATACAGTCTTTAAGTACATGCAGCATATTTGTAAATACACTCATATTCTTTTAAATTAATCAAACTGCAGTTATTTCAACCAAGTATACTGTCATAATTATTCATGCTAAATTTGCCACTGACATCCTTTATATCTTCAATCTTTCATTTGGCAATTCAGAAAGAAGAAATAACTTTAGGATGAGTTGTTAATTTATGTTGACTAAATTAATTTAGTCAATATATTGTCAATTTATGTGACTTTATCACCAAACAATGTTAAAATCTAGCCAATCTAGTTTCTAATACTGCTTCTAAATTGAAATAGAAATTTGATAACTCGTTCTACTTAAAGATCTGCTTTGGAATATTTAAACTTGATGAGTGAGATTTCTGTGAATTAAGAAAAGGATAGACAGTAAACTAAATCCAGAAATATTTTAATATTTTTCCATGATCTGCAGCAGTGTATCAGAAAAAAAAGTGATTCTTGCCATTACCTTCATATGTCAAACACTTCCAATATGGCTTATGTGCAGCTCTCACATTCTGAATTGATTCCTTTGCACTAAAAAGATCAAATGGGATACACATTCTCTTTAAAAATATTATATTATTATAATATTTTAATATTATAACCTATCCATGTCATAATTCTACACCATTGTTTTTCTACAATTAAGAACAGATTAAGAACGTATCTTCCTCACTGAGCAATTATTTTATGATGGAATAATGCAACACGTTTTATAGACCTAACATCCAATTTCTCCTCTGAAAATCTTCACAGGTTTGTCTACTACAAGTCAGCATATATAAAACTGTTAAAAGCTGCATTTAAATGCAGGGCTTGGGTAGACAAGTAAAAACCTAAGTAAATATTTTACTTTGCAATGTTGCCACACTCAAAATAGTGGAATCCTATGTATAGACATGTCCACAGAGGAATAAAAAAAGGTTCAGATAGAGTCTCAATTGCATGATCACCATTTTGACTTTTTTGACAATCCTTTAATGGAAATAACTTTGTAAGATAGTCACATCCACAGTCTTGTTTAAATCTGGCCTTTTGTCAATGTAGATCTTTCTAGTTATTACATGCATACACACATGAACATTGTCATACAAGCACCTTAAACATGGCATCATTTCACCAGACAAAGGAGGTAAAGGATCTCCAAGCAAAGCTTTTAGAGTCATGCAGACTGATTCAGAGAGTGACCGTAAGTGATATCCACCCTAAATAAAAACAGATATAAAGTATAAAGGAGCATTTGAAATTCCAAGCAAAGATTAAGCAAACAACATCTGCATGTTAAATTGTCAGAAAATAAAACAAGTGGTATTCCTCGGGCACCAGCGTATGTTGGTCTCCAAGCACCTGATGCAATCACTATTGAAAACATCTTCTTTACTTAAGGCAGGGGTCCCCAAACTTGGAAACTTTAAGACTTGTGGACTTCAACTCCCAGAATTCTCCAGTCAGCTTTGCCACAAGTCTTAAAAGTTGCCAAGTTTGGAGACCTCTGACTTAAGGACGGCTTGTTCAGTGATCATTCAAATTAATGGTGGCCCTCAACATATGATACTTACAACCAGTCTTTAAAGTTCCAGCTATCACAGCATTCATGCAGTCACATGATCACGATTCAGGAAATTAGGGATCAACTTGCAATTAGGATGTTACAGTGTATTGCAGTTATGATCACAATTTGGAATCTTCACTGTTGACTTCCTACAAGGTCAATAGGCAAGCTGGCAGCAACTTGAAAATGGCAACCACATGACATTGGGCTTAACAATGGCACAGGATTTGCTTAACAATGGCAACCAGTAGTGCCAGAACTGCAATTGCAAAGCAGTACAGTCACGTGACATCTTGCTTTAGGATTGCCATTGTTTATTGACAGAAATTCCAATCCAGTTACTGAGGACTAACTGTGTAAGCCAACCTAAATCTCAATTTCCGGGGGGGGGGGGGGGGGGGGGGGGGGGAATGAGAATCCCAGAAAATGAGTGGCAGAGTGCTTTTTTCTCCTCCAAACAGCTGATTTTGCTGCCAAAGCCAATTTTTTGGCAGTGGCTTGCCAGATTTGAAGGAGAACAACTAGGAATGACTCACAATGACCCTTGGACGACTGTATACTTGCTTGGGAAGAGAATCCAGAGGATTGCAATTCTTGTTAAGAGTAGCCAGAGGATCATGTCTCCATCTTTTCTCGATCACTGTATTTTTTAGATATGCCTGTTTTTTATATTACTTTTTGAAGCTTTGAAGTTTACTGGTTAATAGCCTGGCTGAATGCTGATGTGATGTGCTTTACACTCCCTTTGTTGGAATACAACTTTCTTTGTTGTACTTTGGAATTTTAAAATACTTTCTTCCACTGCAAGGAAGTCAACAGTGTGAGGGTTTCCCTCTTCGCAGTGAAAGGTTTTATTTATCTTTAAAAGAAAGGAAATTTTCCCTCTTTTTTCTATTTACTCTATCATGGGAATTCTTATCTTGGCTTCATCATCAATGGTTATTTTCCTATGGAATATTTACTTTCTTTGTCCTGGGAAAGAAACTTTGCGCTCTGCTGTGAAAGCTTCAGTTTAAGAGAGATCTGGACTATATTAAAATCAAAGTAACAACAAAGTAAGGATTTTGAATATTGCATATTACTACATGCAACAGAAGACAGCTGCCAAGAGACATTGCATTCCAATTTGTAGGAAAGTGTACTGAACAAGAAGTGTTATGGAAATATTTTCAATAGAGACCTATGTCTTTGAGGAATGAGAAGCAGTTGTTTGGAAACTTTCCATTTACAAAGAAAAGTAAAGATGATAAGCTGGAAGGAATTGTTTTTTCCATTAAAAATCAATCTATGTATTTGATCCTGGAAGGTTCAGAGACAATGATTGTAATGCATTTATAGGAGATGAGAAGAGGCTTCTGGACTTTCTGTGAGTTAAAAACAATAATAGATTGTTAACAGAGTGCTTTGAAGTTTAACTTTGTTGTTAGAATTATATATTAATTACTTTTTTATATAATAAATAGATGGTAGATCAAATTGGTTTATTAATCGATGTCTATACTTGTGATATTTAAATGTTATATACTAATTTTGCAAATATAGAGGTAAAAGGTTATAAATTGTCAACCTGCTTTGCAAGGGGAAGGGAACAATTATTATTGCTGAAACCTGTTTATAAGTATTCAATGAGAGGGGATATTTAATGTGTATTTTTGACATTCTGTTTTATGCACGGTTTTTGCCTTTATTGTTTATATATTCTTTTTCTCTTTTTCTGCTTTTGTATTTCAACTCTGGAAGTAAATAAAAAATATTAGGAAAAAAGTATCCCCCCAAAAATAAAATCTCATTTCATAAAGAAAGAAGTGATATAACTGTAAGAAGCCATAGTATTATCTCAATATTCCAAAACCTCGAATGTTTTTATGATCTCTGGAATGGCTCTATGTGGCCTGGTTGCCAAGTACACAAAATGAGGTCACATGACTGTGGGTGGGAGGGGGGAACCATTGGACTCTTCAAATTCAGGTTGTAAGTATCTCTCAGGTAGGTCCTTTGGAACTTCGATTGATTGCTAAGCAATATGTCCTAAGTGGAGAACTATCTATTTTCATGGACCAGTGAACATCTGAGATTGTTTTGACCCAAACGTAATTAAACACAAACCTGTTTTAAAAACAAAACCTATTTTAATGCAACGCTGGGAATTATTTTCATTCACAGCCAAAACCTTAAACAGATAAGCACATACCTGTCAGTGCTATGGAATGCTGCCAAAAACAGAAGTATCCAAATTAATTATAATAGTAAGAAATAAACAGAAAAAAATGACCAGAATACGCAGAGCTTCAAGAAGGACTTGGAATCTAATTGAACTGCTTTGTTTCCTGCAAAGCGTTCGTCATTGAGGTCTGACTTTTATTCTTTATGGGAGGGGAAATCAACTCCCAGCCTTACTCCCTCTAATTAAAAAGTTGAAAGCATTTATTAAATTGGAAATCAGACTGTATTAAAATCCATACCTCTAAAACTGCACACAACTTTCCATTAGCTAAATTCATTAAAAAATGGGTAAGATGGGAAAAGCATTCTGGAGTTGCTTTCATCTGCCCCTAAAAACAAAAGAAACAGAAACGAAGATATATTTTTTTTAAAAAATGGTCTGTTTTCATGGGAAAAGAGAGAGAAAAGCAGTAACAGTATCTAGAAAAGAGCTTACCTCTGGGTCTCCTATTCCAGAGTCATATCCAGCAGAAATCAAAACAAGTTCTGGATCAAACTACAGTTGGAAAAAAAAAATCAACACAAGCAGAATTTATATTATAGTATAATGTGCACAGTATAAAGATTCTGTGAGTTGTAATTCATCAACATCTGGAAGGTCACAGGTTCTCCAGTAAGTATTTCAAGGCATATCCAACCACCTACTTTCTAACATTAATCAAGATTTGATTTCTGATCTACTGTTCCCTTTCCAACTTTTCATAAAACCTTTGAGCAGTGTTTCGCAACCTCAGCTAGTTTAAAATGTACAAAATTCCCAGAATTCCCCACACAGTTGAAAAACAATGACTGAAAGCAACCCACAAAGGTTCCCTGATTGCTGCCTTTTTGCTAGGAAGAACTTGCATGCAAATAATCCCTCCAATTGACCAATGTAGGATATGCAGGACCAAAATTGTCTTATCAGACCTCACACATTCTTAATTCTTTGCTCATTTGTTTGTTGCCCAATTTGGTCCCATTAGCAGTTTGAGCTGCTAGATTTTCCATTTTCCATTCATTTTAAAACCATGGATCTCAAACATACAGGGAAACGTGAAGACCAAGGTACAGGTAATGAGCTCCAGTTACAACCATTTGTTTTATAGCAGGGGTAAAAAAAAAGTGACTAATGCTCCTCTGGCCATTGTAGCATCCACATGGTCATGTGATCAAAATTTAACAACCAGCATGTGTTTTCAATAGTTGTACCATCCTGGGGTCATGTAAATCACTATTTGCAATGTTCTCAGCCTGCTTCTGATAAGCAAAGTCAATAGGGAAAGCAGGATAATGATCATGTGATTCCCTTAATAGCAAAACAGGCCATAAAATGAAGTGCAGCTCACTGAACAACTTCCTTGCTTACTAATGGAAATTCTAGCCCCAACTGTGGTTGTAAGTTGAGGACTACCTGTAGCATCTCTGGAGCTATTCCTTTCACACCACTACAGAGATGTCAGAGAATTGGTCCTGTCAACGCAATTGTGCAACACTCAGAAGTTGTAACATTTGTGAAAGGGCTCATAGTCTCTTTTTTTAAAAAAAACCTAGCAGCTCTCCTTATGCAGAGATAATTATAGCATAACAACAAAATTTGGGAGCTCCCAAAGGGAACAAAAAATTCAAGAGTGTAGTATAGCTGCTGTCTTAGTTTTGGGGGCCTTCTTTCTGCAGATAATCCGAAACCTATTTTTTTTTTTAAAAAGAAATTGTTCCTTTTAAATAACTGAAAATTATTTCTGATACTACACAAAAGTATTTTACTATTGTACTCTACTTTGAAAGAGCATCCATAATTTGGGGTGGGGGGGAGAGGTCCAGAATTCAAAAGTTACCTCAAAAGCTATTGGAAGCAAGACATGAAGAAATGCAGCCAAATAATCTGAATTTCCCATTCCAACCTACAAAGCCAAGCATAATAAAAAATAACAGTTCTCTTAAAACATAAAACAAACAAACAAACAACCCCCCCCCCCCCCCAAATATCTTACTGGAAATTATCTCTGGAGAGCATTGTGCTTCTCCAACAAATTCTAAACTGTATTCAGCTGTTTTCTAAATCCCCAGTAAGGAAAATTATATGGACATTAAAAAAATTGTATTATGGTAGGTTTCATCTGACAATACATAATCTGTATTTTACTTTTTACTTTTTTTGCATCAAATGCCACCCTCATTAATATTACCACAGTAATAAAACTTTGTCATTTGTCTTAAAAGTCCGTGCTACAAATAAAATTTTTATGAACAGTAGAGTAGGAAAATAAAGAAGTGTTTTTGTTAAATTACAGTATTTCAGTGGAAACCATGCTCTCCTCTACATAATTCATCAGCTGTACATGAGAACACAAATCTATTCTAATTACAAAATGAGTTCTCAGCTGACTGCAAATACATATATTAGGTATGTAAATGGAATTAAAAACAAAACCGCATCAAATGCATGACTGCAAGAGTTGAGCATCTATTTGTATTATAGTGCTATTAAACATGATTTACCTGATTCCAAGGGACATTTATGGTGAATCCTCTTCCCTTCCCCTGACCAACTGCATCATAATTAGACTCACTGAGCCAAGGCCAAAACTTTTGGTGTTCAAACCGATGCCAGGAAAAATAGAGAACACTAACAAAAACAAAGTAGTATTTAATGAAGTTGCAGATAACCAAACAAGCAAACTACTCTCAGGAGTGCTTATTCCAGAACAGATGAATTTAGTCTGGAATCTATGAATTTTCACTATTTAGTTTTCTGGAAATTGATCCAAATAGAGGATGTTCTCAAAGAGTTTAATTTTGTATAGTTAGAGAGTCCGAGTATTTTATAAGATGCTGCTGAAGTAAAGTTTCCCACAAAAATGTGGGTGTTGGTATGAGTGCCATCCATTTTGTAAATGCATCTCACAATGATATGTGTACTTTTAATCAATTGTTTTCATCTTTATTTATCTTTGAATGGGAGGACCTCATCTATCACTTCAACACTGAAGGGAGTTTTACAACAATGTTAAAAACACAGATTGTTAAGGTTATAGCAAAATTAATACAATTTGTCTAAAAACCAAAATGATACATAATTGGGTAGTGAAAGCTATCAAACCATCTTGGGGCCTGCTGTCTGCTGCTGCAGTTCATTGTTAATTCATTTCCAAAATAAAAACTTTTTGAAAAATCATGCAGGTTTGCTGAACAAGTAATTGACGAACCTTGGGTCATCATCAAATGCATATTGAATTCCTTGTCCATGATGCACATCCCAGTCAACAATGAGGATTCTGCATGAACCAACAGTGACATTCATTAAAAGGTAAGACCTTCAAGAATTTGTGATTTTCAAGAGACATACTCCACCTTTGCAGGCCATATTTTCTTTGAGCATATTTTGCTGCAATAGCAACATTATTGAAGATACAAAATCCATTGGCTGCACTTCTTTGACTATGATGACCTGGAGGCCTGCAACCAAGCATGATCGAGTCAGTTAACCATAAACTGTACCATAGAACATTTACCTAGGGAACATTTCAGTTTGGTTACCTTATTAGAGTCAAGCCATTACGGGTCTTTCCCGACAACACAGCATCTACCAGTTGCAGTGTTGCTCCCACAGCCAGTTTGGCACAACGATATGTTGTCTGAAGAACAGAACAAGTTCATGATTCAAACACTCTACTGCAGTTTCCAAGATGAATGAATGAAGGCTGGAGAGATGGGAACAGGTTGGCACTGTACAACACTGAATTTCCCCTCATTCAGGCATTAGGTATTAGAACTTCAAAGAATTACTCAGCAGTCACTTCCTCCCAATTTATATTTCCAGTAGGAGAACTAAGAAAGTAGAAATCTGGGGAGATGGATAGGATACGTCTGGAGAAAGCTTGATTCTTGGCCATAAGAAAACCTCTACTGTTCAGAGGGACAAGTTTATGAATATATATTTAGTTTCAGGGAAGTAAGAGCTGTGAGCCTGTGGAAACATTTTAAAATTAAGGGTGGCTATTAGAAACCCATTTTATTTAACAAGGGCTAAATTTGGTTCCTTCTGCAAACATTAACAAAATGACTGTGGTATTCAGCATTTTACTCTAATTATATAATTTTGGGTAGAGGTTTTAAAAAATACGAGAAAAAAATCTGTAAATCAGGAAAGAGTTTAGTGGTGATAGATCTTTTTCAGGCCTTCTATTAGGGAAGCCAAAAAGTCAAAATGACAGTTGTAACCATGTGATCAAAGACTCTCCCATTTCCTAAATGTCCCTGGATCCTTTAGAAATATTCGTGAATTAAAAACAGTGTTTTAATTTTGAAGAATAGCAGCCCCACAGTTCTTTGGGTGGATTTGGAGAAAATCCAAATCTTTGGGCAGGATTTGGAGAAAAAGGTTTATAACAAAGGAATATGATTTCTAGGAAGAATTCTCGATTAGGCTCCATACTTGATGAAAGTAAACAGCATCATATTCAGCAGAGACTTTTTGGAGCTCTTCTTTTTCCATGTTCTCAGTGCTCTTCACAATTTCCACGTAATCCATACTGAAAAAGAAATATGTGTCACCCATAGACATAACATAGGGTGTGAGCCAGTTTCAAACATTACTCTGTTAATCAGGAATCCTGTTGCAGATAAAGTGACGGGACAACTATCTCTAGAAAGCCAATTGAGATCTGAGACAAGATGTTAAACTGATACGTATATAAACTGGGCTCATTACTGATTTTTCCCCTAAGCCAAAACTATATTTACATAGCTGCCATGTAAAATGCAATCCCATTTGGGGGGGATGGATTTTTTTAAAGTTTAGAACACTAAGTTTAGGATGCATTGAACTCAGTAATCCAAAAGAACATCTCTTAGTGATGCTTCAATTCCTTACTGTGACTCAGTTCAGCACAAGAATAGAATAGAATAGAATAGAATAGAATAGAATAGAATAGAATAG
>BLBF01000037.1:4584302-4637902 GCA_015471245.1 Laticauda colubrina
AGAATAGAATAGAATAGAATAGAATAGAATAGAATAGAATAGAATAGAATAGAATAGAATAGAATAGAATTCTTTATTGGCCAAGTGTGGTTGGACACACAAGGAATTTGACTTGGTGCAAATGCTCTCAGTGTACATAAAAGAAAAGATACATTTGTCAGGAGTTGAGAATCATAAGGTACGACACTTAATGATAGTCATAGGGTAGAATAAGCAATCAAATCATACTAGGAAACAGTCAATATAAGCAACAAAGTTACAGTCATACAGTCACAAGTAGGAGGGGATGGGTGATAAGGAATGATGACAAGATTAACAGTAATAGTAGTGCAGACTTTGTCCAATAGTTGAAAAGGGTTGAGGGAATTATTTGTTTAAACCTCCCAAGTTCAAGAGACAGAGAATTAATGTCACCTCCTCTTTCTATTCAAACATATATTCCCTTTTTCCATTTTTTGTGGATTTATCTGAGTAATTACATTTACATCAATGTTTATGCTAAGAAACTGCGGGAAATGGAAAAGCTGGGAGCCCTTAAAAGAGGAGATGATGGTCTGGAGCCATAGCTAAGGGAAGCAGGGAAGAGATCCTATAAGCCAAGAGAAAACTCATTGAAAGGGTAATTTAAATATTCAGAAATCAAGGTTTAGCTGAAGAACATAGGATCTAGAATAATAGGGTTGAAAGGAATCTTAGAGGTCTTCTAGTTCAACCTCTACCCATGGCAGGAGATCCTATACCATTCAGGACAAATAGCTATCCGGTCTCTTCTTGAAACCACCAGTGATGGTCCACCCCCAACTTCCAGAGGCAAGCCATTTCACTGATCGTTTTCATTGTCAAGGAAATTTCTCCTTAATTCTAGGTTGGATTTCTTTTTAATTAATTTCCTCTGGTTACTTCTTGTCCTGACCTCAGGTACTTTGGAGAATTGATTCTCCTCTTTGACAGTCAGTCAAGTACTGGAAGATTGCCACTATATCATCATCGTTAAGACTAGACATACCTAGTTCCTTCAACCGTGCATCATACGGTTGAGCCTTCAGTCCCCTTATCATTTTGTTGCCCTACTCTACATTCTTTCTAGAATCTCAACAGAATCCACTTCTGAATTAAATGTTACCTCTTTGCAACTTGCCCAGCAAATGACCTTCTCTAGTTATCAGGATAATGAGATTAATGACCCATATGCTCAACAACGCCAGATTATAAAACAAGAGACAAAGAAAATCTCTTTGTGCCTATGCTGGGAGAGGTTTATGAAGCATATACAGTAGAAGTAGTGTGAAAAGTCTTACACAGGAGTACAAAATCTATTTTACCTATAAGTTAACATATTGTTTGCTGCTTTTTGCCTGATTCTTCCCCTGTACTCTATTCGAAAGGGACATTTTCCTAAAATTAAAATACTATTAGCTTTTGGTAACTATCTAATTACTAAAAGCTATAGTGGTGCAGTGGTTAGAGTGCAATACAGCTGGCTACTTCTGCTGACTGCCAGCTGCCTGCAATTTGGCAGTTTGAGTCTCACCAGGCTCAAGATTGACTCAGCCTCCCATCCTTCCAAGGTGGATAAAATGAGGACCCAAATTGTTGGGGGCAATACGCTGACTCTTTAAAGCTTAGAGTGGGCTGTAAAGCACTGTAAAGTGGTATATAAGTCTAAGTACTATTGCTATTGCTACTAGGAGCATACCTGTGAATCTGCATGATTTCACTCTCAGTTCCTTCTCTGGCAGAGACCGAAATGCATCTTTCAATCAGGTTATAGTGCTGGAGGTGGCCATAGCAGGAAGAAAGCCGTTCAGGGACCTCAATCTTACAGGCTGCGCTAAAAATTTAGATTCCCAGTGAAATCATTAGAAATCTATGTTGCAGCTAAGAAAGAAGATATTTTTTATTAGTAGAAAGAAAAAAAACTGAAGGAAGGAATGTGTTCTTTAGTATAGTCTTGATCATGAAATATCTCAGATATCAACTAAAATCCTTTTAAATTGTTGGTTTGAATGATGCAAAAGAGCCTCCCAACAACCTTGATTGTTAAGAGCAAGGCAATTAACTTTGTCATGAGACTCCTGTCTTAGACAGGGGATTGGACTAAAAGACCGCCAAAGTCCGTTCCAACTCTATGATTTTATGATTCTATGATAACAATGGACCAGTATTTCTAAGCCTTGGCAACTTGAAGATGTGTGGACTTCAACTCCCAGAATTTCCCAGCCATGATGTCAGCACATCTTAAAGTTGTCAAGGTTGAGAAACACTGCAATGCATGAAGCAGAATCAAGACCAGATTTTCTTTTTGAAGCATGCAAAAGTATGCACAGCAAGGATGTATCAATATCAAAGTCCCTCTCCTTTTGCACATGCAGCAACAATGCACAAGCTGTAGGTTTCTGATCATGATTCTCCTTTGACTGATTGATAGGCATAGCTATAGAAATAGAATAAATAAAAATAAACAGAAGTATTGGCCATTAGGATATTTCATGCATGTAAAAAAACTGCACATGCATCATAGCACACTAGCACCATCTAGCCAGCCTGCTGACCTAAAAAATATATACCCTGCTCAAGAAAATAAAGGGAACATTTAAACAACACAATATAACTCCAAGTCAATCACACCTCTGTGAAATCAAACTCTCCACTTAGGTAGCAACACTGATTGACAATCAATTTCACATGCTATTGTGCAAATGGAATAGACAACAGATGGAAAGCAGAGGCAGCTAGCAAGACATCCCCAATAAAGGAGTGGTTCTGCAGGTGGTGACCACAGACCACTTCTCAGTTCCTATGCTTTCTGGCTGATGGTTTGGTCACTTTTGAATGCTGGCGGTGCTTTCACTCTAGTGGTAGCATGAGACGGAGTCTACAACCCACACAAGTGGCTCAGGTAGTGCAGCTCGTCCAGGATGGCACATCAATGCGAGCTGTGGCAAGAAGGTTTGCTGTGCCTGTCAGCACAGTGTCCAGAGCATGGAGGCACTACCAGGAGACAGCCCAGTACATCAGGAGATGTGGAGGAGGCCATGGGAGGGCAACAACCCAGCATCAGGACCGCTACCTCCGCCTTTGTGCAAGGAGGGACAGGAGGAGCACTGCCAAAGCCCTGCAAAATGACCTCCAGCAGGCCACAAATGTGCACGTGGCTGCTCAAACGGTCAGAAACAGACTCCATGAGGGTGGTATAAGGGCCCCACGTCCACAGGTGAGGGTTGTGCTTACAGTCCAACACCGTGAAGGATGTTTGGCATTTGCCAGAGAACACCAAGATTGGCAAATTCGCCACTGGTGCCCTGTGCTCTTCACAGATGAAAGCAGGTTCACACTGAGCACATGTGACATATGTTACAGGGTCTGGAGACACCGTGGAGAACGTTCTGCTGCCTGCAACATCCTCCAGCATGTCCGGTTTGGCAGTGGGTCAGTAATGGTGTGAGGTGGCATTTCTTTAGGGGGCCGCACAGCCCTCCATGTGCTTGCCAGAGGTAGCCTGACTGCCATTAAGTCCCGAGATAAGATTCTCAGACCCCTTGTGAGACCATATGCTGGTGCGGTTGGCCCTGGGTTCCTCCTAATGCACAACAATGCTAGACCTCATGTGGCTGGAGTGTGTCAGCAGTTCCTGCAAGACAAAGGCATTGATGCTATGGACTCGCCCGGCCGTTTCCCAGACCTGAATCCAATTGAGCACATCTTGGACATCATGTCTTGCTCCATCCACCAACGCCACATTGCACCACAGACTGTCCAGGAGTTGAAGGATGCTTTAGTCCAGGTGTGGGAGGAGATCCCTCAGGAGACCATCCGCCCCTCATCAGGAGCATGTCCAGGCATTGTAGGGAGGTCATACAGGCACGTGGAGGCCACACACACTACTGAGCCTCATTTTGACTTGTTTTAAGGACATTACATCAAAGTTGGATCAGCCTGTAGTGTTTTTTTCCACTTTAATTTTGAGTGTAACTCCAAATCCAGACCTCCATGGGTTGCTAAATTTGATTTCCACTGATAATTTTTGTGTGATTTTGTTGTCAGCACATTCAACTATGTAATGAACGAAGTATTTAATAAGAATATTTCATTCATTCAGATCTAGGATGTCTTATTTTTGTGTTCCCTTTAGTTTTTTGAGCAGTGTATTAAGCAAGGCACCAAGGCACCAATATTTTTTTGGGGTGAGCAGAAAAACCCAAGTTGCAGGGAAATCAACATCATATAAGGATCAAATGTCATTGTGACAACAGGATATCACACCAGGTGACACAGTACCTAACTGACCTTGAAGAAAGCTAAGCAGGGTCACATCTGGTTGGAATAAAGAGTTCCTTTGTTAATGTTTATGAGAAGCAAAAACCAGCATCATGAAACAAATAAGCATTTTTAGTAGGTGTACATCAACAACATGCATCATAAACAGAGTACAAGAAAGCCTTATCTATAATTGCTGAACAAATAATATTTTCCAGTGGTGCAATAAACATAAATCATGCAACCTCACCAGTCAGCAACAGGACAAAAGAACAGATTCAAATCAATTAATAATGTCCCATATTGCCCTTCGATCTAATCTTATAGGCTGCAGCACAGAATCTGGCCTGGCGTTTATTAGTTGGTCGCAGAATCAAGGAAGAAAGATCTGATTCTCTGGGTCTATTTATACAAAGGTTTTCAGTCTTTAGACCCTGGCAAAGATTAATTAAAAAAAAAAAAAGAATGTCTCCATCTCCTCAGAACCACAGGTATATTATTAAATCTTTCCTGGAGCACAGCTGTGGGGATAAATGAGAGGGACAATTAATAAAGTTCTGTGAAACTTTGGAATTGATAGCTAACTGATCAATGTGCTTAAATAAATATTATTGGGGAAAAGTCTCAGAACTATCTGTAAGTTCTGTCAGAATAAACTATTATTCTTGGTTTCTTCTAACAGCAGAAAGGGCTTCATTGTGTCTGTCCCCCAGAAGAAACCTTAGTGGCAGGATCTCAGGTTACATATTCTTCAACTTCCTCCAATGATGCTACTTCAGAAAGTGATACTTGCAAGGCTAGGGAAAGAAATATAAGATCTAGTTTGTATTTGGATGGAACATCACAACCAGGAAATTCTAAGCGAGACTGAGATGTCAAAAAGAGAATCCAAAAGAAGGCAGTGACAAGCCACTTCTGTATTCCTGTCAAGAAAAACCATGACAGGGCCCTTGTAGCCCAAGTTAAGGAACTTTTTTCGTCAAGGACAGGCAGTCAGTACATCTCAGGGCATGTTATTTAAATGCAGATGAAATAAGCTATGTTCAAATCATCACATACACTTAACCACCAAAAGCAACATAAATTTTATTTGCTCTGGCTATTTTGTCTCAAATGTTTCAAAATAATGCAAAAGGCTGCATTCTTTATGTTCATGCAACTGCAACAAATATATAAATGTTGGGAAGTAGAAAGTGAGTCTTGAGAAACACAAAACAACGTCATATTAATTAGGTTAGATATAAATTGAAGCAGAGGGTTTGACAGGTTTTCAAAATTGTGTTAGACTGTCAAGATCAATAAATAGAAATTGTTAGGAATCTCGTAATATATCTTAATGTGATTAGGATACTATAACAATCTCCATAGTCAGCCAAAACTCTCTTTTCCAATTTATACCTAACAATATCAAGTTGGAATTGTTTTAAGTTTTGTTTTACTTTCCCAGGATTCAAATATCCTTTCTATAATAGTTTGGCATTCTTTCTTTTCCCTGAATCAAACGCGTGCAGGTAATCCTCATTTATAGATCATTCACTCAGCAACCGTTCAAAGTTGAAAGTATACTCCGTGAGGGATACTTATGATTGAAGTTCTGGCTGAGTGCAATTGGTTTACTTGAATGGTAGCACTGTCCAGCAATCATGTGATCATAGTTTGTGACTTTTCCTGTCAGCCTCCCACAAGGAAAGTCAGAAGGAATGTCACAAGTCACTTAGGCATGTTGTGGTGTGCAAAAAGCACGCTTGTGCACGACAGCACACACACATCTGCCAGCCCCCATAATGCAATGCGCCCCACCCCCTGTGCATGCGCGTACAACACCCTCCCACTGCCTCTTTACCTGCACTGCGCATGTGCGCGCCTCCTAGCTTATGTTTGGCCCTGTTTGAGGCCTTTTTCGGCCTCCCAGAAGCTTGAGGGAAGCCTCTGCAGCCTTTGGAGGCCAAAAAACAGGGCCATTTTGCAGCCTCCAAATACCGGAAGTAGCGAAACCGGAAGTACCTGAAGTGACGAAACGGGCCTGTTTTTGGCCTCCAAAGGCTTCTCTCAAGCTTCTGGGAGGCCGAAAAAGGCCGAAAAAGGCCTCAAACAGGGCCAAAAATAATCTGGGAAGTGCACGCATGCACAGTGCACGTAAGTTTGGCTGGGGCTTGCATGCCCACACAAATGGCTCTGTGTGCCACCTGTGACATGTGCATCATAGGTTCGCCATCACGGTCCTATCTTCTTGCATACTGTGCTATGCCTTCCTTCCCTGCCTGGGCCTTGCTGTACTCACATGCACACATCTGCATCTCAGCACCCTCTCCCCCAACTTCTACACATCCTGTACCAAGCAGTCCTGGTTCTAATTACTATTGTAACTCAAGGACAACCTGTATCTGCAATTCCCTTTTAGTGCAAAGTAAAGGTTTCTTAAATGAAACAACAACAAAATCTGTACTTACTCTTCCCAAAGTAGCTTATGGTTGATCATTTCACCATCATAAACCAAGGCTGTTCCAGCTGCCATCACTTTGAGAACACAATGCAAATATCTGCTAAGTGGTTCATTAAAGAAACAAAACATGCATCAAAAAGGGAACCAACAGAATCAAGGCATCAATTGTTATTTTGTTTAGGACAGTCTCAAGTGATGCTACTGCTCACCAATTTTAATAGAGCAATCATCATCCTGGTTCAGTTTAACATTAAACTGTAGCTGAGCACAATGTGAACAAGCCTATTTAAACTTCAGACAGAGCATAACTTTTTCCAGCCTTCAAGACCATTCAGAAGGGAGAACTAAAAGCATCTCCTTTCAAATCCAAACTACTCATAATTGTCAGTTTGACAAGGATACACGATCACCTATGATTTACCAAAGTAAGGCAAAATCAAACCACTATTTCCAGCTCTACTTTGTTTTGCTACTGTTCTTTGGTTGAAACAACCATCTTTCCCAATAATTGCACAAATTTCTGAACTGGAACTAAAGTAAGTTGCTGAATGCTAACTTCAGGATGTGTGAACTTCAACTTCCAGAATTTCTCAGCTAGTATGACCATCTTGAAACTGCCAAGCTGGAAAAAACATTGAATTTGAGCATGTTCCTATCCAGCTGGAAGACATTCTCAAACTGGTTGGAGAATTTCTGAGGATTGAAGTCCACACATCTTAATGCTGCTGAAGCTGAGAAACACTGAGTTAAGAGAGAATGGTTGGTCCAAAGTGCTCTAATCCATGACCTCTGGGATCAGAGTCCAGAATCAGGACCTCTGTGAGAATTAGTTAGAATTAACTACTTTTCGACACATTCCTATGGCAAACAGTACTCAGAACTCACCCATGGACATGTGAAGCTACAGCCATTTGTGAAGATATTTTAATAATGAAAGGTCTTAATTTTAGATTCTCTAATCTTCAAATTTTTAAGACTTAAATAAGCACAGAAGAACAATCTCCTGAAATACCACCCAGTGCTGCTCCTAACATCACTCTTAATTCCACTCAGGGCTCTTTTATTACCAGTTAGGTGCAATCCATAAAATCCCGGTGAAGAAAATAATTTCAAGATCAAAGCCCAGTGTTGAAAGATCTAGCAAGAATAAAATAATCTGAGCACGCTGTGGACTTCAGCTCCCAGAAATCCCCCAGGCAGCATCTTGAAGCTGCCAAGTTTGAAAAACACTGAATTTGAGAATGTTCTTATCCAGCTGGATGACATTTAGATACCATTCTCTAGCTGGCTGGGGAATTCTGGAAGTCCATACTGTAAGAGTTGTCAAAGAGTTAAAAAAATACCAGTCGAAATAAAGCGATTTAAAATGAAAAACGCTGCAAATTTTGCATACTGTCATCCCCCCCCCCAAAAAAAGTGTAAAATGTAACATTAAACATATCTCCAATAAGATTAAGCTCGGAATGTGCAAAAAGCAAGTTTTAAAAAAATTCTTCTCCTCTGACCATGTGCAGAAAGCAATCCCAATTCCCCAAAGAAAGCACAGTCACTTCAAAACATCTGAAATCTCCTGATCTAGTTGACAAAGTAAGATCTCGAAAGAATCTCCTCTTTGCGTAATAATAACAACAACAATAATAATAATAATAACAATAACCATAATAATAATGATGATGATGATGATGATGATAATAACCATAATAATAATAATAGTAGTAGTTGTTGTTGTTGTTATTCCAAATTTAATTTTAGCTTACTTGAAGCCTCACTTCTTAGAGCAGCCACCCAGACTCATAGTACAGGAAAAATGACAAACGGAATTTAGATTACAAAAAAATACCCCTCTTTCCTACCCGAATTACAGCGGCTGCTAAACTCGACCATTCGGCGCACGGAGGGAAGGGTGGGGGGGAAATAAAATCAAAGCGCTTGGAGGAAGGAGAGGACAATCTGCAATGTCTCATTGGCTAATTTGTGTCCCCAGAAGGTTTAGTCGGACCAATCGGGAAAAGCGGTGCAAAAGAAGGGGCGGGAGGAAACATCAACCTGCCACACAAATGTTCAATTCCCGCCCGAGTCTACGCCTTTCCGTTTCTGATTGGATAGCCCTCTTTGCCGACGACGGCACATCGAATCGGGGCAAAGGCGCAGGGGAAATCGGGTGGGCGGCGTTGTGACTCCAATCGAAGCGAGGTCTGGGCTGCTTCGCGGGCTGAATGTGGAAACAAGCGTGCGTGCGTGCGTGCGTGCGTGCCGCAACGTAGGATTCTTCATGGTGTTAAGCTCGCTTGGGCGGAAGTGGCTCATGATTCATGTTGCAATTGCATTTGATTCACTACGAACTAACATGTATGTGTAGAAGACATGACCTGCAATACGTGGACTTACCTGTCAATGAATAATACTTCAGCTTCAACCATAACAATAAAAGAGCAAACAATAGGTACAAACTCAAGGTTAATCGCACCAAACTTGATTGCAGGAAATAAGACTTCAGCAACAGAGTGGTCAATGTCTGGAATCCTCGACCTCAGGGGTCTCCAACCTTGGCAACTTTAAGGCTGATGGACTTCAACTCCCAGAATTCCCTCAGCCAGCAAAGCTGGCTGAGGAATTCTGGGAGTTGAAGTCCATCAGCCTTAAAGTTGCCAAGGTTGGAAACTCCTGCCCTACCTGACTCTGTGGTTTCTTCCCCAAACACCAAAAACTTTAACCTTAGACTGTCTCCATTGACCTCACCCCTTTCCTACGAGGTCTGCAGGGGGTGTGCATAAAGGTACCAACGTGCCTACCTTCCCTGTCCTATCGTTTCTTCTTTATTTTTCTTATATGTCCCCATTTCATGTATTCATAACTATGTTATATACTTATACCTATCATCTTGTAAGTGATTAACAAATCTAAATCAATCAATAAATAAACAAACAAACAAATAACGCCACACAGATGCTAGCCTACTTGGAGCATAATACCTTCTGACCACCAGGCATGAAATTTTAGACCTAGACTGTTCCATCCGGAAAAGACGCACAGTAGACCGGGTTCCAACAAATAACACTTTCTTAGTTAACAGCAAACAGTAACGGAACATTGGCTCAAGCCGCGGCAGCCCTTTTTATAGAGGCTTGCCTGCCGGCTTGTAGCCAATGACATTGTTTTAACTTTGCCGCCTTTGAGTGGTTCCTTGGATTGGTTCCTAATGAACCAGTCCACTACTGGCCTTTCTGGCCAATCAGAAAAGACTACTTGGAACCTTCCAAGTTATACAGAACACCCCTCCCCCTTTAGTTCAGTCCTCCGTGAGTGACGTAGTCGCGCAGGTAGGTGGGGCTTCTTCTGGTCCTAGTTGACCTGCGCGGCTCATTCTCGCTTAGGACTTCAAGCGGTTCGGTCGGGATCGCTGTCTCTCTGACTCATCTCCATGGAACCGCCTGGAAGGGTGAGTCAGCATTGCCGCTACCGCTTGAGTTGCTCAGGCCAGTGGTTTTGCCGCTCCCTCCTGGTTCAACCGGGCTGGTTGAGCTGGCCTGGCTGGCCCTTTCCAGGATGGCTTCCCTTTCACTTGGACTACCTCCGGTGGTTTCATCTAACCGTAAGTGCTCTTTTTGGTTGGTTAGATGTTCTAGAATTAATTTCAGTGGTTCATTTTCACACCCTTTTAATTTGTTTGTGTTCCCCCCCCCCCCGGTTTTGTTTTCATCGATTTTTATTATTTGAGGTTGCACGGTCGTTTTACGCTCGATGTTTCGGGAACGAAGCTGGTCTATGTGCCACTTCAATTCTCTTCCATCGTCCACGGTTAGTCGGTAGGACCGGGAGCCTGTTATTTGTGCGATAGTGGCTGGAAGCCAGAGAGGGTCCCCGGTAAAATTCTTTGCATAGACTAGGTCACCGATTTCAAAAGTGCGGTATTGGCTGGATGAGTCGGGGGGTTTCTCACAAGGGTAATTTGGGTGCAATCTATCTAAATGGGATCTGAGTTTCCTCCCCATTAACAATTCTGCCGGGCTCTTATTTGTTGTACTACTGGGAGTGATGTGTTGTAGTGTAAGTAAGCAGTTCAGCTTGTCTTGGACATCCCCACGGTCCATTTTTTCTAGGCCTTCTTTGGTAAACCTGACCATTCGTTCGGCCCTACCATTCGCTGCCAGGTGGGTTGGCGCAGTTAGTGCATGGCGTATACCCAGGGATGCTAAGTACTGTTCGAATTGTATAGCCGTTAGTTGTGACCCATTGTCGGATACCAATACATCAGGTAAACCATGAGTTGCAAACAATTTGTTTAGCTGTTTTATAACAGCGTCGGTTGTTGTGGATGACATAACTATAACCTCCAACCAATTTGAATATGCATCTACGACTATTAAGAACATATTGCCCCTGGTTGGTCCTGCAAAATCAAGATGGATTCGAGACCAAGGGCCTCGTGGGGTCTCCCAATCCTGTATGGGTGCTTGCAGTGGTGTGGGTCTAGCTCTCTGACACTTGTGGCATGTTGCAACCCAGCATTCAATATCCTTGTCTATACCAGGCCACCAGAAAGACATAGCTCCTGGCCAGGCTTTTCATTTTTACTATGCCTGGGTGGCCCTCATGTAGCATACCCAACACCTCTTCCTGCAGTCTGGATGCAATTACCACCTGATCTCCCCACAATAAACACCCCTTTTGTATTGACAGTTCAGTTTGTCTAATCCGAAAAGGTTTAAAACCTTCAGTCTTTTGGCTTTCTGGCCAGCCTTTACCTACCCAAGTCAAAACGCGGGCAGTCACTGGGTCTTTCGCCGTGGCTCTGGTGACATCATTTGCAGACAATGGAAGTTCAAGGCAGGTCTCTACTTGTAGGGCGGTGGTGGTTGGAGCTGGGTCGTCCTCTATGGTTGGTAATGGTGCTCCGCTTAAAGCGTCTGCATGGGTGATTTGTTTCCCGGGTCGATGCAGCAAGGTATAGAAATAGGCGGCCAGGAATTCTGACCACCTAGTCATCTGTGGGGATAGAATGTTCGGTGTGGGTTTGTTCCCCGCCAAAATCCCCAGTAATGGTTTATGGTCAGTCACAATGGAAAATGTCCTCCCATAGAGGTATTCGTGAAAATGTTTAACTCCGGCGACGATTGCCAAGGCCTCCCTGTCTAGCTGGCTATAGTTGCGTTTCGCTTTGGAGAGCGTTTTCGAGTAAAAGGCAACAGGTGCCTCTCTCCCGTCAGGTAATTGGTGGCTCAGGATGGCACTGACTCCGAAAGGTGAGGCATCACAGGTGACCATCAATGGAAGTGTATTACTAAACTGAATAAGAACGGTGTCTGAGGTTAATAAGTCCTTTATGCTTTGGAATGCTTTTTGTTCTTTATGACCCCAAGTCCAGACAGTTTTTTTATCCAGCAAATGGTGCAATGGTTCTGCTATCGTTGCTTTGGAAAGTAGAGTCCTTTAGACCTAACACGACACGATCTCGCATGGCCTCATCCATATTCTGGAACTTGCAGGCTCCTCCCAGATGGCAAAGAGCTGCCACAAAATCCGCAATGGTCTCGTCTTCCCTCTGGTCTCTTTTATAAAACTCGTGTCTTTTAATAAGATTTGAGATAACCGGCGCGTAGTGAGCCTTTAGAATTCGGTTAAGTTCAGACCAGGTCATCTGTTTCATGTCTCTGGGCTTTGCCAATGCCTTGGCCATTTTGAACATGGCTGGCCCACAATGTGTTAGGAAGGCAGCCCTCTTTCGCTGATCCGAAATTTCCTCCATTTCGTTGCTCTCCAGAAACATCAGGAAGCGATCGATATAAGACTCCCAATCTTCTTCATTGGGGTTAAAAGGTGCGGGCGGTGCGTTGCTACCAGCCATTTCATCTAGCGTGGTTGTTTTCTCGTCGCGTGCTCGGTCTCCGCTTTAGGACGATCCCATCCTCGTTGCCAGTGTTCCGTCCGGAAAAGACACGCATCAGACCGGGTTCCAACAAATAACTCTTTCTTAGTTAACAGCAAACAGTAACGGAACATTGGCTCAAGCCGCGGCAGCCCTATTTATAGAGGCTTGCCTGCTGGCTTGTAGCCAGTGACATTGTTTTAACTTTGCCATCTTTGAGCGGCTCCTTGGATTGGTTCCAAATGAATCAATCCACTACTGGCCTTTCTGGCCAATCAGAAAAGACTACTTGGAACCTTCCAAGTTGTACAGAACATAGACAACCTAGAACTACGCCGCCTTCAGTCCGATCTTAGCATATAAAATCATACACTGCAATGTCCTACCTGTCAATGAATACTTCAGCTTCAACTATAACAACACAAGAGCAAGCAATAGATACAAACTCAAGGTTAATCTCACCAAACCTGATTGTAGGAAATATGACTTCAGCAACAAAGTGGTCAATGTCTGGAGTACTCGACCTGACTCTGTGGTTTCTTCCCCAAACTCCAAAAACTTTATCCTTAGACTGTCTACTATTGACCTCACTCCTTTCCTAAGAGGTTTGTAGGGCGTGTGCATAAGCGCACCAATAAGCCTACTGTCATTTATTTTTCTTATATGTACCCATTTCATGTATTCATAACTATGTATATATTTATACCTATTATCTTGTAAGCAATTGACACAAACAAACAAACAAACAAACAAACAAATAAATAAAGCCACACATATGCTAGCCTACTTGGGGCATAATACCTTCTGCCACCAGGCTTGAAATTTTAGACCTAGACAACCTTTAGACCTACGCCGCCTTCAGTTCGATTTAAGTATGGTATATAAAATCATACACTGCAATGACTTACCTGTCAATGAATACTTCAGCTTCAGCCACAACAACACAAGAGCACACAATAGATACAAACTCAAGGTTAACCACACCGAACTTGATTGCAGGAAATATGACTTCAGCAACAGAGCGGTCAATGTCTGGAATCCTCTACCTGACTCTGTGGTTTCTTCCCCAAAACCCAAAAACTTTAACCTTAGATTGTCTACTATTGACCTCACCCCTTTCCTAAGAGGCCTGTAGGGGACGTGCATAAGCACACCAACATGCCTACCGTCCCTGTCCTATTCTTTTATTTTTCTTATATGTACCCATTTCATGTATTCATAACTATGTATATAATTATACCTGTTATCTTGTAAGAGATTGACAAATAAAATAAATCAAAAATCAATCAAATACAACAACAACAACAAGGTCATTTTCTTTCCTTTACTTTGGTGAATTCCAATTTCTTGTAGAATCCATTCCTGATTTTCTGCGTAGCTCATGCTTTGCTGACTTTGTTTTCCATGGAGCCCAGCTGTGGCTCTGTTGGTTTTCAGCTCCCTTCATTTTCTATCCCACCTGCGCTGCTGTTTATTTCAAAGCATCATTTGAACATGTGCGTATTCTCAGTTAATCGTCTCAATAATTTAGTGCCATTTAAGCATCTTCTCATTTGGCCGCTGCTTTCAAGAGACCAATTATTTTTATTTAAACTTATGTCTCTTCTTGGTCCTAACACGCTCAAATTGCATTTACATTTAATATTTGTATGGAAGTCTAAAGTATGTGCTATTGGGTAAAGGAGGCTCAAGGTTTGGTTTATACATTTCTTACAAAATATCTAAAAATTGAACCAGCATCAATGGTTTGTTATACTCACACAGTTGCAACAATGATCATTTGTGCAACAATTTCCGGTTATGGTAGGCACAGATATTTCATTCCACTGTTTTAGTCACTTTCCCTTCCCAGTTTTATCTAAATTTGCTACTGTCTATGGACATCTCCTTTAAGATACTGGCTCCATGTGAAGGGTGGCTCTGAGATAATAGGTTCTGAGCTTTTACAGTCAAATGTTGAAGCAGAAACATTGAATTGCAATGGTGCATCTTACCAGCAAGGGAGGATGGAATGTTGGCTCATCTATTTTTACTGCAAAGAAATTGACTTTAAATGGCACTCACAATCCTGGTGACTATTTGGACATGTCCATGGGGGTTTCTTGGCTACAGGTCCTCAGTGCTTTGTCACCAAGTTCTCTCGCATGTTGCTTTGATTTCTCAGATTAGCGTTTAATTCTAGAATTTATTGGTTCCTCCCCCTAGATTTGACAACCCTAAGAGAAGAAGCTTTTCCCCTGAGATCAGTGTTGGCTAAGTGCTATGCATGTATAAAGAACAAGAAACATCCAATCTGGAAAAGTTTTTAAAGAATGAAAATATGAACACAATTATAAATGCATGAGAAAGACCTCAGATAAGGATCTCTACAAGAATACCATTATTTGCTAAAAGCACGTGTGCTATTGTGACTAACAAAAGAAAAATATAGACTTCTGAAATTAAAATAATATGGGTTTGTCTCTGCCTGTCTCCAGCACATTGGAGGCTTGCTGGCTGTCATGCAAAACAGAGTTGATGGTGTTTTTCACATGTACCCAGGGGTGGGATTCAATTTTTTTAATAACCAGTTCTGTGGGCGTGGTTTAGTTGGTGGGCATGGCTTGGTGGTCATGTATTTGGTTGGGTGTGGCCAACTCAATATCACTCATATCGAGGCACGCATCTCCTCACCTGGCCTCACATGACTGAGGGGATGCTGCAACAGTCGTAAATGTGAAAAATGGTCATAAGTCACTTTTTCAGTGCCATTGTAACTTTGAATGGTCACTCCACACAAGCAAAGAACCAACAAAGGAGGGGGGGGAATCCAGACAAGTTCCTGAGACAGGAAGTCTCGTCCTGTCAAGAATGCAATAAGGGTTAACGGAGAGACAGTTTCTGTAAGCAACACCAGAATGGTTCCTTCCTGCCTTCCTTACAGGATTAGGCCAGTAATTTTTTCTAACAGCCGGTTCTCCGAAATGCTTAGAATGTTAACAACTGGTTAACATAGGTGAGAACTGGTAGAATCCCACCCCTGCATGTACCTGATACATTGGAGGAATATGTATATCCAATAGAACCCATATCAAATTCCGAGCCTGTATATATGCACAAATAATGCCTGTTTTGTAAGTTTCAGTGACTTACTTCTGTGGAAACCAAAATTGATTAAATAATGGTGAATCAGAAAATTTTCACTACTGAGAAGTGAGATTCATCCAACATGTATGGTAAAAAATATCAAGATGATGGCCACAATGGTATGCTTGAAATTCCAGCCACTTTTTTTGGGGGGTGGGGTGGGTAGATAACAAGAGTTTTGGTTGCACCCATGATTCCAATGCTAAAGTGAATGAAATCATAGTAATCTCTAATTGACAATTGGATAATTGAACTAGCTGGATCCAGAAAATAGATCCAGATATATATTATAGGAATACTGTCCTTGTCCCGAGAAAGGTTTTGCAATGTAGACTTAAATCAACCCTGGAATTCATTTTACCTTCATTTCAGGTAAAAAAAAATATGAATTCTGATTATTCCACTAAAAACAGTCACACATTTTATATCAAGACCTATCAGGACTTTAGAATCAGATTTCTTGTATTTGTTTCCTAAATGCCAATTATAACTATTCTGCATCTAAAGCCCATGACATTCAGGTTAAAGCGTTTGCCTGTGTGTTAGCAAAGAAGAGGTAATATGTGAAAGTGAAAAAACTGAAAATCATTATTATTCCCATCTATCAAGCTAAGCATTGATCAAAGGTTTAAAAAGAGGTGGTAAAGTACATGCAGAATAAATACAAGCTTCCTCTAAGCTTAAGAAACAAATAAATCAATGTCCTGTGTTTTGTTTCTTTTATTGATTTTAAACTTTAATGAATAAAAAAAACTGGTGAGAAGCCAAATTCAATCAAACATTTAATCAAATGGTTGTCCTAGTTTAATGTCAATTACTATACATATTCATTTCTTGCAATAAGTAGGGGAACATGAAGAATCAGGTTTGTGGCTTAATATCAATAGCCATAAGACCACCTCAGCATCTAGCATCTCAAATTTCTTCAAATTCACATTTGCCACAGAAAAGATTCTGTGAAAGGATATAAACATTTATACTAATTCTGAACTGAAATCTGTTCTTCCATCAAAAAGGCATCTGTTTTTCTATCACATTCTCTTTTCTCCCCAGTTCCTTCAAATATGAGCCATCACCAACTTCAGATCAATGCACCCCTTTATCCTTATGACATCAAAAGCTTTGGAAAGTTTAAGCTCAGCTCAGGTCCTGCTCCTTTCAGCTCTACTCCTGCTCCAGTCAAAATAGCAATAGCACTTAGACTTATAGACCACTTTATCGTGCTTTACAGCCCTCTCAAAGCGGTTTACAGAGTCAGCATATTGCCCCCAATAATTTGGGCCCTCATATTGTCCTCATATCAAAATGTTTCAAAGGCAGGAGCAAAGAAGAGAACTTCTCTTTGGAGAGCCTCTGCTTCATTTTATCTCACTTTTCTTGAATTGTTCCACTGCCATTTGAAATCAAAGTCCTCAAATTCCTTGGTTTATATTCATCCTGCTGTGAGTACCTTCAGGAGTACCCAGAAGGTTAGTATCTCCCCCGCCCCCCTATTGTGGAGAAAGCAAAGAGGATAGAGGGAAGAAGTTGGAGTGCCAATTTCCCTCCATCAGTCAGATGGTCCTTTCGTATGTCTCTCTCCCTTTGTCAATTACAACTCTAGGATGCATCACAAAGGTAGAGCAGCAGTAAAATAACATGTTACTGTTACTGTTACTGTAACAGTACAATACTGTTACTATGGGGCACAATGTCCGTGGGGAAAGGATCTTAGAGTAGAGTCTTCAAGCATTTATCACTGCAAGTTGACATTCCTTTAAGTGCCCCTGCTTTCTTCCGAGCTGAGAAAGGCTCTGGAGACATGACTTGTTATATTACATTTTCCTTTGGGATTTTACTGAGGGCTAGGAAGCTGCAAACTGCTTGAGAGATCATTGTACAGTACAGAATGGGACTCTCTCCACTGCTTGAAAATTAAGATTAAGGATTCCAGTTTTTCAACCTTGCCTGAAAAAACACCCCATCCTCATTTTTTTTTTTTACATGCCCTTTCAATTGACATCAAATTGAATGAGAAGGCTAAAAACGCTATATCAAATATGACCCTAAGAGATGAACAATGAGTTCAGTTTTTGAGCAACACATCAATATATCAGTATTACACCAACTGCTATGACCATGATAACAATTCAGATCAGAACCGGTGGTTAAATAACCGCTTTCCTTAATAGATGCTATAAGCTGGGTTTTTAAAAACAAACAAACAAACAGCAAGCTAATGCATTAGACCTTCATGCATCAAATAGCTAATGCTCAGCTCTTCCAGAATTTTTCCATCAGTGATACCAGAGACCCAAAGATTAAAATCCTTGGTTTAGCATCTGCGTAGTTTGCTCATAAACTCAGTTGGCTCATTAGGATCCAAGCTGTAGCCTCAGGAAGCCCATCATGACTAAAAAGAAGACTCCTGTTGGTCCAAGGGAGCTGGTGGCCGTGCTACTGGCTGGCATGCATTCAAGGCTGGTGATTGCTGAACTGGCCTGGCTAAATGTTGCTGCACCTCCAATGGTAGCATCACAGACATCATGGGTAGTGCAGCCCTTCATGGCAACTTTTGTAGATGATTCTTCTGGTGTTTTAGAAAGACAGAAAATTACAAAATACATGTTAACCACAAGGGGGCAACAAATTCACATCAATCCATTTCTTCAAGGCCAAAGAAATACTGTAGTCTACACCCAGATGGCCTTCCTTCTCCCATGGAACCAAATTGCTGCATTTGTAACTTGTGTTTTGAGAGAAAGATTCATATCCTTTATTTTAAATTGAAGATAATCAACAGTCAAATCCTGAGCAACCTAATAAGCAGAAAGCAATGTAATAAAGGAGGGCAATAACATCAAACATTTTGCAGACAACAGATCAACACCCAATATCAACCGTATTGCCTCAGCTAATTCATTTTGCTTCTGTAAACTCAGAATATTTCTCATAAATTATCTGAATGGTGCAGTGGGCCTAAAACATACCTGGAAATTTGCCAGCCATTTGCTTATAGAGAGAGAATAAAAGGGGGACTCTTGTTCATCCCAAAGGTGCTTTTTCAGGAGATAACTGGACTTTGTTTTTTCTTTGAAGATGTTTCGCTTCTCATCCAAGAAACTTGTTCAGCTCTGACAGGATAGTGGCCAATAGAAGGATTTATATTCCTTGCAGACAACTGGTTGTTTTCATCCTTTTTAGAGGGTCATTGAAGCACTTAGAAGTTTATCTGTGACCTCAGGGTCACCTGAATATTGATCCTGGTTCCTGTAGTCTGAAATTTTTTCTCTGGAAATCCATTCCTACTCCCACACCATTCAAAGGGGGTGTTCATCCCAAGCTGTATCGCTAAAAGTCTGTAGAGATTCTCAGTCCTCCAGGTCCTGGTTGTCTCAAAGGTGCTTTATCCAGGAGGCAACTGGACTTTCTTGTTTTTTTCTTTGAAGACATTTCGCTTCTCATCCAAACGTCTTCTAGGAAAAAAAAACAAGAGAGTCCAGTTGCCTCCTGAAAAAAGCACCTTTGAGACACCCAGGACCCGGAGGACTGAGAATCTCTACAGGCTCTTTTGATCCCACAGATTTTGGACCATTATAAATGAGCACTGACATATTTTGCAAGACTGTCCAGAATAGTTGCAGAAAAATAGTTGCAGAAAAAAAAAATTTCTTCCACATCTAATATTGATCTGAAGTGTTATGGGATATAGAAAGGATGATCAGAAGGATGTTTAATAGATTAACAGAGTTGGAAGGAACCGTGGAGATCTTCTAGTGCAACCCCCTGCTCAAGCAGGAAACTCTATACCAGTTTAGACCAATTGTTGTCCAATTTCTTCTTAAAAACCTCCAGTGTCAGAGCACCACAACTTCTGGAGGCAAGCTGTTCCATCAATTAATTGTTCTAACTGCCAGGAAATTTCTAACTGTCAAGAAATAAGACTGTGTTGGCTTTTATGACAGCTACAACATTCTGCTGGCTCATATTTAAGTGATTATCCACTAGGACTCTAAGATCCCTCTCATAGTTACTACTATTGAGCCAGGTACCACCTATTCTGTACCTTTTTTTCTTGCCTAAATGTAGAACCTTACATTTTTCACCATTGAAGTTCATTTTGTTAGATAAGGCCCCCTGTTTAAGTCTGTCAAGGTCCTTTATCTTGAGCCTGTCTTCTGGAGTGTTGGCTATCCCTGCCAATTCAATGTTGTCTGCAAATTTGAAGAGTTCCATTGCTATCCCCTCATCTAAACATTGATGAAGATATTGAAGAGTACTGGGCTAAGACAGAGCCTTGTGTACCCCCACTGCATCCTTCCCTCCATGTAGACACAGTTCCAGAAGGAGTTCCAGGAGGAGTGCACATTAAGTGTGGTTGGTCTGCTAGTTACGAATACATCTGGTGGTCATGCTGTCTAATCCACATTTTTCTATCTTATCAAGAAGTAGGTTGCAGTCTACTTTATCAAATTTACTGAAGTCCAAGTAAATTATATCCACAGTATTTCATTGCTCCGCTAATTTTGCCACATTGTCAAAGAATGCAATAAGATTTGTCTGGCAGGATCTGTTTTTGACAAACCCATTTTAAATGCAGCCTTGGCATGTTAAATGAAAGTTTCATCAACTGCAACAAGTCCAAAGCAAAGTTTCTTTCAAGTTTGACTTCAAGGAAATGCCTTACGTTGTTTTCCTGGCAGCATCATGGAAGCAGTTTACCATAGCCTTCTGAGATTGTTTTGATCCCTGTCCCATATATTTTATAATCCCGGGATATTCTGAAGGTATCTAATCTAGATGTTATCCATGTGTGGTCTTGCTCAGCTTGTGAAGGCAAGCCAAAGTTAGCTGAGTGCTGCTAAGTATCTATCTGAAAATTTGAGAAATTGAGAAGATTCAAAGATACAAAATGCTTGCACTAGAAAGAAATGCCTCAACTGTTTAAAGACCTAAAACCTATTGTTTATAAATGTACATTCCATACTGCTGAAAGTTTTCTTATCTATTTTACTGATAACATTTGACTGGCAGCAACATTCTGTTGCTCATGTTATTGGTCTTAACGCAAGAAAAAGCCATGTACCTCCTCCCCCACAACACATACCCTGCACAAGATCTTAATGCATCTGTATCTCTGAATGAGCACAACATTCATTTCTGCCTGCTGTGTTCCTGTGAGTATTTTGCAGGATTCATAGTTCAGATTCCAAACACCAGGTAAATAGTTTAAAGCAATGTTTCTCAACCTTGGCAACTATGGACTTCAACTCCCATAATTCCCTAGCTAGCATACTGGCCAGGGAATTCTGGGAGCTGAAGTTCATACATATTAAAATGCCATTATTGAGAAACACTGGCTAAAGACTGCCTTCCAGCTTAAGATTTCAGATGCTTGCACAATGTCATGAGCTGCTGATGTGGTTCTTCACCTCTTTCCTAGATTCGTGCTGAACTTCATGTTCCTTTTGGCAATATACTTAAAAAACATTCAGGGTGTTTCATGCATCTTCTAATTATATCTCCAAACAAGCTTTACTGCTAATCTTTCAAGGAAATTGTCAGTGCCTGAATCAGTCCATGCTATTATTTTCTTGTTGGACCTGTCCTTGGCTTGGCATATAAGAGCCTTCAAGGACTATGTCCTGCCAAATGATTCCTGAGATGAACACTGACAGCCAGAGTTCCCAGTTTCACAACATCCCTGAATCCAATGAGTTTAACAAAGATTGGCTGATATTTATTATCACATGAATAGTGAAGGCAATGGATTCTGCAACCTCAGAATTCTTACTAGAAATTGATTATCTAGATCAGGGATGTCAAACTCGTGGGGTCACATCATCTCATGACATATCTCTACTTTTTCCCCCTTCACTGAAGGGGTGAGCATGGCCAGCATATGACGCATCTGGCCCATGGGCTGTGAATTTGACAATCCCTGATCTAGATAAACAACAGACTGGGTTGAGAAATGAAGTTTGCTCAGAGACAGCCTCATTGCCCTGAGAGATGTTCTGCATTAAGAGAGAGACAAAGGAACTATAACAAAAATCTCTTGGTGATTTTTAATACTGTTGACCATAGTGGCTAACTGACATAGACAAGACATCAGGAGAAAAATTTAGTGAAATTTAGTAAACAATTTGATTACTTGAAATTTTTTTGCATAAAATTGCCATCGGATAATTATTTGGATAAGTTAGACACAACAATTATTTTCTAATCTTTCATGCCTTACATAAGGTTCTTCATGCTGTATACATTTTAACTAAAAGAAATGGACATTTTCTAAGATGCAGCCTACTATCAAGTCCCACAAGAACCCATATAAAATGCTGAATTAATTACCAAAATGTATGTATCCAGCCAAATGAATGCACTGAGACTCGGATCCAACACAATCAACAGTGTCATCCTTACAAGAATCAGGAAATGAAGCATAGCAGGCTGGGCACCGAAGACCATTGATCTTGGTATCTAGTTCTGGCACTGAATAAATAGAAAAATTGTGGAAACTATACCAAACAGCATAATTAAACAAGGCAATGACATCTCTATGGATTAAATATTTGGGAGGGGGATTCCTTGTTTTGAGCTCAAGATGAATTGTTTCAATTAGTCAGTTGATGGGATATTACAGATGATTAAACAATTTTGTACCCTGTTCTATCTTTATCAAGATTTTTCCACCCACTCATCACAATAGAAGTAAACGTAAACAGCATTTTAAGATTCATGTTCCTCATCAATCATAATTCTTTTGTTCATTCTAGCAATTTTCTTGTCCCTAAGAAGTGGGCCCAGTGAATGAAAGAATGCTTCTTATAAAGGATTTGTTTGACTGCTTATATTGATAACTTTAAGCTATTTCATTTTAGACTGTTCACTGAATTGTTATAAATGTGCACAAGGCGAATTACCCATTTATATATTGTTATATATATCTAGTGAGTCATTTTTAATGTCCTTTTTATGCTGTGTCTGTTTTCACAATCTTAAAAAAAGAAATGCATTTTCTGACATTTTTAATGGCCTTGGATGGCCTTCCCTCTCTTTTGTTTATTTTGCTGTCAATATTCCTGTTCTCTTGTTCCAACTTTGACAGAAGGACAAGAGCCTCAAAGACAGGTTTCCAATTCAAACCGATGTTGCCAGAACTCTTCCAAAGAGGTTGGAATAGCCATTTCCAGATTAAAACATTTTACATCTCATTCCTCTGCTCCATCTGCTAATGTGGAAATGGAAAGACATGGCACCTTGACAGCAACCAGTTCACTTTTTAGATTAAGTACATATTTAAGATGTAATAATTTAAGATTTAATAACCCTTCCAAAAGTGTACAATTAAGTTTAAGTTTATAAGTACACAAGCCAACAACATGTGTCAGTGTCTGCTGATCACCTGGGCTTAAAATGAATAATATGGAAATGATGTATTTCCCCAATTTCTTTTTAAAATTTATTTCATCAAATTTGAATTGGGGCCATTCCTTGTAGAGTGTGGGAGGTCTAAATCTTCACTGCTGACTTCTTCCTTCTGATCAAGCTATCTGGTTATAGTTATTATTATTTTTAGCCTGCTCTTAGCATGGCCATTCTGCTTTTAATAAATGCTCCTTGAGTGCAATCATTTGTACAAAAGCACAAGGGAGTAAAGCTCAGAATAGATACCTACATTTGACTGGAAAATCTGTATTGCAGGAATCCTGCTTACAGCAAAAAACACTTGTCCTTGATCTTCCTTTTTTACCCAGATTAATGTGAGCAGAACCACCTTCACAGACACTTGATGGAACACAGCTTTTAATAATCCCCTGAGCCTGAAGTTCTTCTGCAGGGAGGAAAATAAATTGACTTTTCTAGCAGATAATGAGAATATGCCCACACTAAAAATAGCAAAGCCTATTCAAAATTACAGTAAATACATGTTTCACCTTGAAAAGCATTAACCAGGAAAGGTCTTTACTGATGACTGATGTATCACACACCCATAAACTAGTGCAGTGGTCATAATTTGGGAACAGAATCACCACCACCCATTAATCATTGCACCAAGAGTGACACAATTTTACAATATCTGTAGCCTGCTTGCCATTGGCCATACAGCAGAGATGCAGCACAGTTGGCAAAGCTTGGACACTGCAGCCATCCCAGGTTTGAAATGTGTGTTTTATCAGTAGCCCTTATATTCTTAGCCATTCTTTCTCCTCAGGAATTTTTCTTGGAGAACTAAAGTTGGACTAGAAGATCTCCAATTCTTCTCATCACATGAGCACCCCCAGAAATCTGCTACTTCCATTAAAAGCAATATTGTTGCATTGTTGCCACAAACTTCCATCCCTTCTGTAAATGCTTGTGACTAATACACATATAAAAGGGGATTCAAATAATTTAATCTGATTCATGAGTGGGATCTGTTTAAGTCTACATCTAGTCTCCTAGTGTTAGTTAGCTAGATTTAAAGGCCTCCTATTTGAGTTCCCACCCCACATTAATCCCCTCCTGTAGGTTTTCTCACCCCTGGACTACATCAACAATATAAACTGTAGGTCAGGGAATTTGATGGACTGCCTTATTCCAGCTACATCTACCTGGCCAGCTACATCTAACCAGAGTAGGAAGGCAGGATACATCGTGGATCCCAACTTTTAAGAACATATACCTAGTAGGATCCAGGAGAAGGGTCTCTTCTGAAGGGCTCTTGGATTTTGGAATATCATTTCCCTAGAGATAAGATTGGCTCCCATCCTGCTTTTCTGCAAGGCCTGAAGACACGGTTTTGTTAGGAAACATGGGAATCCCATTTGGAGCCAATCAAGTGGGTGGTGAGGTGGGATATGGGCAGTGGTGGGATTCAAATTTGTTTATTCCCGGTTCTGTGGCTTGGTGGCCGTGGCAGGGGAAGGATACTGTAAAATCTCCAGTCAAAGGTGGTATTTACTGGTTCTCCGAGCTACTCAAAATTTCCACCACCGGTTCTCCAGAACTGATCAGAACCTGCTGAATACCACCTCTGGATATGGGGTAGGGGTTTAAACTGTGAATTTTTAACTGTGGATTTTTAATATTGTCTTCTGCCCAGAGTCAGTATGTGTGTGAGATGGGCGGGTATATAAATTTGTTTAATAGATAAACAAATGTTAAAATACTACTATAAATTATTTCTATTGCTATTCTTCACCTTCCAGCCAAGTTTACTAATAAACAAATTGCATAAAGACTCAAGTATGCACAATTGCCCAGAGTCATGTGGCATATAAATTTAATAATCATTAAAACAGATGAAACAAGTACACAAATAAAGTACGATTAAACTTTTACAAGGGAACATTTACCTTCTTGGACACCCAACTCTCCCCAGGCAAAGCACATAACAGAAAAATAAGTCTCCACCAAGAAGTCCCATTGTAGTTTCATAGCATCAGAGTGGGGAAGGGTTATGCAGTAAGATTACTGGATCAAGGCTGCAAAACTGTAGATCAGGGATGTCAAGCTCATGTTGTCACATCGATGTCACATAACATATCGGAGCTTTTTTCCCTTTCACTAAACTGGGCATAGGTGTGGCCAGCGCGTGACACACCTGCCCCGCAGGAGTTTGACAGCCCTGCTGTAGAGGGTCTCCAAATGATCAGAATATGGCTAAAGTTTTATTGCCTGCTGACCAGCTGAACTTTTGCAGTTTGATTTTGGTCCATCACTGAGTCCAACCCCCTTCTTCATGCAGGAAGGTATCCAATGGTAAGTGGTTGTGTGGCTTCTGTTTGAAGCCACAACCTTTCTTTTTTTTTTAATTTTCAATTAAAATGGCTGCAATGGTTCCATTTTCAAACAACTTTTATTGTTTTATTCATAGGATTTATTTTTCTAACATGCAACTGATAATTGTTGTGCCAAATTAGTCAGCCACACACAATTCTTCATGGAAATTCTCTTTTTAAGTTTACTCACCAATCTTTTAAGAGCAGAGCAGAACATAAAATATATGAATATTCTGAAATCAACTTACCCAGTACACTTTCAAATGCAGTAATACCACAAAAATCATGTTCTGGAGGACATATTTCTATGTTACCGGAACAGTTGTGACCTTGACCAATGCAAACTTCACATTTCAGAGCAATACCTGGAGAACGCAGAGAGAAAAATATCTGGTATGTGTGTGTGTGTACATATATATAATTAAATTTTCTTAATTCTGAGGTCTGAAATGCCCCCTTAGGGTTCATAACCAGAAATACTATTTTCAATTTCTATTGCCAACTCAAATGAGTTATGAATGTATATATTGAGAACCATTTATATGATGAGTGAAAAAAAGTATAGTGCAATCAGTGTGTATTATTTCATACAGATGAAATAATTATTCTGCAATGCTATTCTGGATTTTTGCCAGAGATCAGGGATAAATGGAAACATGACTGCCAGGATGTATTACTTGTTTGTAAACCTGTTCATAAACCAGCTCAGCCTCACTAGCAAAACATTTCTTTCATTTGGATCAAACAATTATCTGTAAGCTTGTGCCATTTTACAAACTTTCTGCATTATACATACTCTTTCCAAAAAATAATACAAATTTGCAAGAAAGTGAAATCCCCAGAACCTTATATAGATCAGACAAATTTGCACAAATGTCATTCAGTGAGATGCCAGAAGGAGATTTCAGAAAATGAAGAACGTACAATTATTTTATTTGTTAATGATGCAACTACAGAAATGACTATATCAGCTTTTAAATATTAATGTACTCCTTGAAGGCAGCTAGATGATTGAAAACAAGTATGAATTACAAACAGTAAGAAATCATATTTGAAACAATAAAATCTGAAAGGTGTACAGCAGATAAAA
This sequence comes from Laticauda colubrina, assembly GCA_015471245.1. Classification (NCBI taxonomy): domain Eukaryota; kingdom Metazoa; phylum Chordata; class Lepidosauria; order Squamata; family Elapidae; genus Laticauda; species Laticauda colubrina. The sequence continues at coordinate 4,610,828 of BLBF01000037.1, forward strand.
CAAGGCACTAGATCAAAACTTAGCCATTCAATAAAAAGAACGCCTGACTAAACAGGAAGATTTTTTGAGAGCCAGCAAACACTGTAACAGCAGGATTCTACACTTACATGTCATATAAATATTGGTTTTTTTACTATTCAATCTTATTTGATTCTGTAAAACTGCCTGGATAAGTCCCTATATTTTCTTAGCAAGGTTTTTCAAAAACGGTTTGTCATTGTGAAAAACTGATTTGTTGGATCTTGACCAGATCTTCTGGTCATTTGCACAATAAAATCCTTATATAAGTGGCCCAAATAATGTGATTTGTTTATTTACATCATCTATGTAATGAAGTCATTTCCTAGTTTGTTTAAATTACTTCAGTTGCATCATTTGCACTGTTACAATGATGTATTTTCAATTCACAAGGTTTGAAGCAGAGGTATCAAACTCGCAGGGTCATGGGGTCATCACACAACGTATCATGACTTTTTGCCTCTTTGCTAAAATGGGGGTGGGCCTGGCCAGCGCGTGAGGCATCAGACCCGCAGGCCGCGAATGTGACACCCCTAGTTTAAAGGAATAAGGAACATCCCCCCACCCAATTAATCCATTAATATGAAGTTTCACTGCATTTTAAACCAAGGAACATGAATCCTACTCGGTATTCTCTTGTCCAATTCAAAAAAAATCAGATCTCTGTAGAAAAGCAAATAATTTGTATCAATCTTTCCAAGCATCTGTGTACGTGTACCCATAAAATGGACAATAGAAAGGTACCACATCTGATTACCCCCACTAATTTATACCACTATTACACCAAAGAAGGAGCTACTCACCACTGGCTATCAGTGCTGAGAGGAGGCCAAAACTGAGGTAAGGCTTCATTGTTGCTAGGTTTGAACTGGGCTAAGCTTCTAATGTGGCCAGCTTTTTAGCTAGGAAGGATACCTTCAATTACTGCAAATGAAGGAGTGTCCCAAAGCATCCTTAAGGCCATAGTGGAGAGGAAGTTCCATAGTAATGACATACCTCCTGACCAACAAAAGCCAGATCACCTGCACTGCAAAAGCTGCTTTGGCTTCTGATAGGTTTACGGTGTTGATTTTAACTTGGAGAAGCCTTAGAAGGGAAGGACTCGAACATATGGGGACAGTTTCTTCCTGTCCTCAAGTCTATTAGGACTATGAATCCTACTCAAAAGAGGATATTCTGAGTACAAAGAAGATTTTTAAAATGGCAATTTGATAGCCACAATTGCATAGTTGCACCCACTGTCCCGACTTTTTTCAACCTATCTTTTGGAACTTCCTGCCAAGTACTTTCAATTTAGGAGCTGGGAGCTTGGAAGCAAGTCTTCTTGGTCACTTCATCACTAGGCTAACACCCACCACCACCACCCAAAAAAAATCCAATTGGCCTCAATTATCATCTTCCAGAAAGCTGCTCCAACATGCTATTAATATCTCTGCTTTGCCTGCCATCTGTTTGGCAGGATGCTGTTTAAATCCTATTTTGTTCTTAATTAGAGTTAGGATGTGTCTTTATGGTTTTACTGTTTTAAGATGTGTGCTTGCAGTCGTAGAAAAGTAATCAAAAATAAAAGAGGGGAAGGAAGTGTTGAAAGGTGCCAAAATGCCTTTCTTTCAAGGATTCGATTTTCCTGCTGGGAGAGCTCCAGCGCAAGGATATGGACAACTGCTTGAAAGCTGGATCTTTTTATTTTTCAGGAAGGCGGGGAACAGCGAGAAGCCTGCGTTCCTGGGCTAGCTAGCTTCTTATGGTAAGTCCCTGATTTTTTATACCCTTTTCTCCCTTTGTAAGTTGATTTTGTGTAAATGTTTGTATTTGTGCTTAATGTTTCAAATTCTGTTTGAGTTTGTCTTTATTCCTGCCGGAGGGCAAACTCCACGGGGTGCGGAAGACAAACTCCACGGGGTGGCCAGATTGTATTATTGGTTTTCTCTAATCTCTTTTAACTTTAAGATGGTTTTTCATATTTGTTTTGTGTCCCTTTTGTCTGTCCCTTTTGTAATTTATATTTTGTGTCTTTTGTCTGTTTGTTTTGCTTATTTGGTATGTCCTGTGTTTGTAAGAGTTTTCTAAATTAACTTTTTGTTTCGTTTTCTTATTTGTCTAGTTTTCTTAATTACTCAGGCTTTTGTCGATAGGGATTCTTTAATACCTTTTTATTTGATTCCTTTTCCTATGTAAGTTTGTTTTATGGCTGACCTGATGTTCCCCTTGGGGTTGTCCTGTTTTTGTGACACTACTGTCTTCATGAAGTTCCCTTTCCACAGAAGGAAAGATGAATTAGTCACATTTTAACCTGTGCAAAGGGGTGCCCTACCCTTCCCACAGATCCACCCAAGAAGCCTTCCAGGTAGATAGACTATACATTACTGAACATGATTTAACAGGGACACTCGGAGCTTGTTCTCATGTTAACTCCATGCCTTGAAAATCTAGTTCCAGATTCACAAGTCTTCCGTCAGCGGAAGCCTATAGTGTTTCATAAAGCAAACTGCAAGGATACCAAAATCTAGTTTTCACCTTGTACTAATCCATGGTTTGTAAGATAAATTACATTGGGCTGGATTACATAGCACAAGCCAGCCATGTATCATTGTTTAGAAAACCACACTGCAGGATTCAAAAGAAGTTTAATATATTCTTTGGATTGGCTTAGTACGTTGCCTTGATATATCTTTTTGTCTTAGCACAATACTAGCAAAATTTTGTAGTTCCAGTAATAATTAAATCAGTGTTTGGATTTAGCAAAACCATCAATGATAAATGATTGATACTGTAATGGTCCTGAGCTTCAAGATATAAAAGACCTACAAATTTCTTATTCTGCTTTATTAATTGCAGTGTGGTGTCACATTTGAATCCTAACATTATAGCAGTTCTTTACTGTCTTTTATTGAAACATATCAGATTCATAAACCATACCTTAAATTAAAGGTAACCACAATCAAGGCCATAGTTTGTCAGGATTTAGACATCAAGATAAACTATAATTAGTCTGAAATAGAAATTAAAAACATATTTCTTTATATAAAAGTTTTGTTTTCTTATAGTCAAATACTAATGCAATTGCCTGCAAAAGAAATACCTACATGGGAAGACCTGCTGCAAGGATTTCCAGAGTGGGTTAATATCAAAAAAGTAAAAAAAAAAAAAAGGTGATTATGTGGATCAAAACATCGCTCCCTTTTCCCTTATGTATGAGTACAGGTAGTCCTTGCCAATTGGGACCAGCAATTCTGCTGTTAAGTGATAATCATTAAACAAGACATGTGACCATGACAGACTTACCTCACTTCTACTAGTCATAAAGTGAATCACCTGTCTTTGTTAAGCAAGACATCACATGACCTAGACTTGCAATTTTACTGCTGGTTTCTCCATTCACTTTTGCTTGTTGGAAGCATGCAAATGGTGATCCCAGGACACTGTGAGGGTGCTAAAGCCCCACTGGTTGCAAAGTGCTTGAATCTCAATCACATAGCCATGAGGACACTGCAATTGTCCTAAGTGTGAGGATTGGTTGCAAAGTTGTTTTTGAGCACCACTATAACGTGGAATGATTGCTAAACAGAGCAGTCACAAAGTGAGGACAATTTGTATAAGGAAAGGGTCTTCAAACTTGTCAAGTTTAAAACTTGTGGACTTCAACTCCCAGAATTCCTGAGCTAACATGACTGGAGGAGGAATTCTGGGAGTTGAAGTTCACAAGTCTTAAAGCTGTCAAGTTTGAAGATCCCTGGTGTAAGGGCTCTATTCTTTGATATTGGCATTGTAGCCATCTTGCTGCAGGGATTTCAGTGCACATGTGAAAATCTGGGTGTAAAAAACAATGAGTCACTCTTACTTCCTTTCAAACTGACAAGCCCATGTAAACAATTTTTCCAAATTTGTGTCATCACTGCCACCCACATATCACCTCTTTCCCTCAGTAGGAAACCTTGTCATCACCCAACATTCCAGCTGGGCCTTTGTTATGAAACCATAATTTGTCTTTCCTCCAATGATGGTGTTTTCTTCACTTCCTTCACCCATGGTCAAGAATTCAGGCCTTCCAGGCAAGTGAGCCTCTCCATTAAACACTATCCATGGTCTTTCATCATAGTTGGACTACACCTTCTTCATGTTACTCTGTATGGCTGAAACTTTCAAAATGAAGATTTTGTTTACTTATTTTAATATTTTTCTCAAAAGCAACAAGAAAGGCCAAACCAAACAATCTTATAGCACTACTTGATGTGATGCACCAAAGGCCATCTAAATTATTCTGGCATTGGAAATAAATAAATAAAAATCTCACAAGCATCTCTCCTGCAATCTGGCAGTAAATATCCAACTAGAATTACTAATAACAGCAGTTATTAATGAATACTGCTCCATAGGTAGCTATCTCTGTGATTTTCCAATTGTGAAGCACAGGTGACTTAACTTTACTATTGAGGCACGCGGTTAGGTCTGCTTTCTTCACTCTAGTCTAGAGTTTAGTTTTTAAAATTGGATGTAGTAGAGACTGTGAGAGTCGCATTTCCGTCTAAACCTTGTACTTAGGCAATCAGTTTCACAGCAAATGTGAGGACAAATTGCTTGAACAGAATTGCACAGAGATATTTAATAGTTTACTTGCCTGACTTATAACATTTCCTGTTTGCAGCAGTATTAAGGCAATATTTTTAGTGTACGTATCAATCTGTCCTCTTTTTTAAAGTGTTTTTTTCTCTCCCCCTCTTTCCTCTGCTCTTAAGAAACCGTAAGCCAATTTCAATATGCATCCAAATAAATAAAAATGAAAAACTTTCCCATTCACTACAGACTTGCCTCAACCTCAATGTGGCAGCACATCTTTGTAGCATTTTATTGTTTATAAATTAAATTTGTATTTCATCTGTCTATACAAGACTCAAGACAAATAGCAAAATACGAGTTGTAAAATATAATAAAAATATAATTAAATTAAAATCACTATTTATTTATCTGTTCAATTTCTAGAGGTGCCCATTTCAGTCAATGACTCTGGACAGCTTACAATTCAGAAAATATTACAAAATGTAAAAAAAAAAACATTCTAAAACAATAAAAACATTAAAAACATCCAATTCAAAATACACAAGAGCAAGATATTTGGCCCATTAGCAATATAGTCTGGAAAAGGGGGCCCTTGGCACGTTCAGCAAACCAAAGTCAGAAACATAGCCAGGTTTTTAATGCCTTATGAAAGGCTAATAGGGTTGGGGCCATTCTGATCTCTGAAGGGAAGATGTCCCAAAGAGCAGGGACCACTACAGAAGTAGTCCACCTTTTGGTCCGCACCAGCTGACAGGATCTGCAGCATCCCCATTCTGCTTGACAGGTAGAGAGACTCTCGAGAAAAAAAGGATTCCTTAGGTATCCCAGTCCCAAGCCATGTAGGGCTTTATAACTAACCTCCAACACCTTGCATTGCATCTGAAAACATCCCAGTAACCAATGCAGCTCATGCAGAAGTGGTATTATGTGTGCCATATATCTGGCACTATTTACTATCCGTGCGGCCACATTCTGCACCTGTTGGGGTTTCCAAATGATCTTCAAAGGCAGCCCCATGTAGAGTGTGTTACAGTAGTTTTATATGGAGGTTACAAGAGTATGAGTTATTGCGAGCAGGGCCTTCTAATCCAGGTATGGGCACAACTGGCACAGCACTCGGAGGTGTGCAAAGGCTCTCCTAAGCACAGCGACCACCTTCTCTGGACCCCCCAGACTGTGTACCAATTTTTTGGGGAATGGTGCAACCCCATCCAGAATCAGAGATGGGAGAACCTTGTCTCTGGGAGGTCCACATGCCCACAGCCACTCTATCTTGCTTGGGTTTGAGTTGGAGCCTGTTTTGCCCCATCCATTCCCAACAGCCTTCAGTCACTAGGATAGGATAGCCATGGCATTCCTCAAGGGGCCTGGGATAGAGATATAAAGCTGAATGATTCTATTAAAATCATTATAGAAAGCAATTTGGTCAATAAGTAAAACTTGATAGGGAGATGTGAATTTTGTAATTTTCTTGATTACTGAGAGATCAGAATCAAACATGCTACCTTGGAAAATGCATTATGTTATCCTGAGAACCAAATAGAGAGCCAAATACTGTAGCCACAGTAAAGGTATGAAAAGAAAACATTTTAGTCGTAATACTGCTCTCTTCCTGCTTGGAAAGTCCTACTTTCCTAATGTAGTTTGGTTTTGTTGCTGGGGTATGAGAGGAAGATGCCAGAAGAGTGACAAAGCACTGCATTATATGCATTAAGGAAACATCAGTCTATTACTGTGCAGATCTACAGATGCTGCTTCTTTGAAGTGTTTATTTGGCATGATACTATAATTGGTGATATTTTTATTTTTCTTTCCTTTCCTTTCCTCCTTTGAGTCAGTGTTGATTCTTGGAGACTGTTCGAAGAAGTCCCTGCAGTTTTCTTGTAAAATTTCAGAAGTTCTTTCCCAATGCCTGTTTGCTAGGAATGAGAGAGAAGGACTGAGCCAAAGTCACAGCTGGTTTTGTTCTTAAAATGGGACTAGAACTCATGGTCTTCTAGTTTCTAGCCTGGTAATATTAATGGTCCATTAATGGCCCATGATTTTATACATATCTATTCTTAGTGTTGGTCTAGGAAATGGAGGTGGGTCCTAACCCATAAAATATATACATATATACTGTATGTACAAATGTGATACTTTGTTTCAGTTCATTCATCCTCATCTACCTTCGGTTTTCCCATGATTATCTTTCTGTGGCATTGACTTTAGTAGTCATTCACCTCTTTGTTTGTAAAATGTGTTCTGTTCTCAAGAATTAAGGTAAGTAGAGCAAAGTTTCAAGATTTAAAATTAAAAAGACAAAGCAAAACAAAATGCAAAGCTACTTGATCAAGAAGCACAAAAAAGATGATTTTTTAAAAAAAATAAATTTTTGATTTTTTTAAAGATGACCTTAGTGTTCTAGAATTGCTAATATTATCAGAAATGGGTTGGTTTAAGATACAGTACATTGCCTTGCAGGGATCTTTAGAGTCAAGATAGCAGATATAACCAAAAATCAAGCATATTTTTTAAAATTGCCTTTTGCATTTAATACATGTCGTAGTACAGTAGTAGTAGTACTAGTCCAAAAATTAAAATGTACACAGCAGCTGAGAAAAATGTTGCAATGCATGATTTTTAACACAATCAGAAGATGGGATTCTTCACACACTGGGTGGATGTGATCTTGTGAAATTCATTGGAAGACGAGACTTTGTTAGCTTGACAATCAAATGTGGACTTAATTTGTTTGCCTCTCTGTCCATAAAACTTCACCACCCACATTAACTTAATATGGGATGAGAATAAGGCTGGGGGTTTGGTGTGTGTTTTTGTGGGTGCATTCAAAGAGAGCCAGTATCAGATGATACTCAGGCTCCCTTTGAATACACCGGTGCAAAACATTTGTATCAGAATCAGAGCTGATCATCCTGTTCCATTTGCACATAGGTTTAGAACTGTTTTAAAAGAGAGCTAAACCCATGTTCAAAAACAGCAACCCCCACAGAGAGAGTTGCACCATGAAGCACTTTTTTTCTTTCTTTCCCATTTCACTAGGCAGTCCTTGAGCAGCCACTTCTTTCTTATTCAGGCTGATCTAAGTCACCAAATCAGAAATTGGTGCCGGGACTTAGTAGACATGAGCGACAGTTCAGTTTGAAAGAACTGGATTCTCCCTTTGTCTAAAGCTGAATGGATCTGCAAGCGCACAAGAAGAAGGGATCATAGTTCAACTTTTTTAGGGACTAAATTAACCCCACCCCAGTAATCATCTATCTGTGATGCTGAACAAATGGTAGGTGAAGTGTCACACCCATCTACCTTTCTGGGGCTTTTTGCTTGTTTTAGAGGGAAAAAAAAGCTGCCTGAAGTATAAGTTGAATGGAAGCAAAAGTGTGAGAATATTGCAGGAAAAGGTTGCTGAGATATATTTCCCATAGTTAGTTGTAAATTGGGAAAGGTTCTAACTGAGCTATAAAACAGTGAAGCAGGAATATTACACAATCAATAAATGTTGATGAAAACAAAGTAATTGGTTTTTATGCTCATCGATAGAATACAAATTACTGTCAGCTCCACTGTAGATCAGACCAAGAAATCAACATCACAGGAAAATTGGAATACCTTTATTGAGATTTTATTGAGATAATAAAGAATCTTGTAAGACTGCCAGCGCTGTATTTTCCCCTCCTTCTTATACATCCCCTTCTTATACACCGCCCCCCAATCCTGTGAATCAGGGAGGTGTCTGAGACACTTCCAAATGTTGTCTGGTTGTTCTGAACTGAAATAAGAATGTTTCAGCCCTTTTGGTTAGGCAACAGCTTCTTCATATGTCCATCAAGGCTACCTTCCTTAGTCTCTACTCATCTGAAATGACTGGCTTGTAACTTGTATCAAGAAATCAACCAAAACTAGTGTCATTTTGTAGGCTATGAAGAGGATGAGCTTCTAATTATAATCTATATTGGAATCAAGGTTCAAAAAAGAGATAGTCAGATAAACATTAATCCATATGTTTGTCAACAGAACTCACCAAAATGTCTAGCACAAAACTGTAGCACTTTTTGTAGGCAAGGAAAGGCTCAGTGGCTAGACAAATCTGACAGACAGGCATTGTAAAATTTGGCAATGACAGAAGAAAAATGTGTTTTGTCTTGCATAATGCCTTGAATGACCACTAAGGCCTGGCATTTAAACAGTTGGCAGTCAATGAGATCTCTGGGATTAACTTGACATTAGATGCAAACCTACATATAACAGGACTGACACTTCTTCCTTTCTGTAGAAAAGCAGATGACTTTTAAGGTCTAAGGCTGTTTCAGAGCTACAACTTACAGCTGATGGGCTATAAATCAAAATTTGTAAATAACAGTTTTTTAAACATTAAAAATTAGAATATCTTCCTCTCAAAGTTACATGTTTCTACATAAACAATGATTGCCAGAAAGACAAAATTACAAGCAAAGTATTCTAAATCTACATATTTTCTGCCTAAATGTCACTGGATTTAACTGTGCTTTGAATTAACAATTTTATATGTTTTATGTTCTTCTCTCCCAGAAGTCACCAAAGGTATAGGCTTGTATTCCTTGCTGAGAGAAACAAGACACATCCTCGTCATCTTGGAATTGATTAAATTGCGTGGCCAGGAACATCCATGTCATTCCAGAAGAGGAGCACAGCTATCTCAAATCACAACACACACTATTATGAAAGCTGAGTGAAGTTTTTGGAAAAGCAGTTTGGATTTTCTCAAGCCTGGTGTGGAGTAGTTTCTCTATGAAATCTCCTAATTTTATAACTTTAAAAAAAGTATATTTTTACACTTGGAGAAAAAGGCAATCACTTCTTTCAAAATGGTTCAAAAGAAGAAATCACTTCTTTTCTTTTTTTCAGAGCCCACTGCATGATTTCAATATCTGCACAGTTTTTCCCTATGATGCTTTTTAATAAATGCTTTCTATCTTTATTGCACATTTAATGCATTTTGAAGACTTCCATATGTCGTTCTCACATTTATTATCACTAGGTGGCAGCACCTAGCTTATCTTACAGTAGTCGATCTCAGAAGCTAAGGCAGGTTGACCTGGAGTGGGATCACCTGGAAATTCCAGGGTTAAATTGAGAAAAGGAAAAAAATATCCTGTAAGACCAAATCACTCTCATTCTCTATCAAAACAGGACATGATGGCAATCAGCATGGGTCAAGCTGAATTATTTATCTTATTTCTTTATCATATTCACTTACCACCTATCTCACAATCAGGCAACTTTGAGTTGTTTATAACAAAATAAAACAAGCTTTGAACAATTATAAATATAAAAATGCATTAAAATTACAACAATTAAAGCAAACTAATTAATGTGTGTTTATTTTTGCTACACACACATACACATGTTAAGAACAATCTGTTTAATTCTTTCCTATATTCTATTTCTGGATAATTATTCCCTTATCTGGCATTTCCATCCTATCTTTTTCTTTCACTGTTTCTATTTTAACTTTCCTATTTTATCCTATCCTTGGATACCTAACTATTCCAGTGTCTTTTTAAATCATTTCTTTTTTGTTCCTATCCCTTCCAGATTCACCTTGTGATTTGTCCAACATGACTCTGGCAATTGAGGCCTTCTCATTAATCAATAAATTGTCTGATTAAGTCCCTATTAGTTTATATGAGAGTGATCAGCATACCTAATGGAAAGTACTTGAGGGCTAGAACTTGAAGTACTTTAGATTGGCAGAAAAGTTTCCTCATCCAAGCATAAATTGCTACTATATATTATATACAGCACAATGCGCCAGAGGTTGCATGGGGTAAAATAGAACAGACGTGGCTTTAAGGGAATTGACTATCTCATTTCTGGATGCTGAACAAAGCCTAGCACATCCAGCTGTATATAATATAAAAATGTCTCCACTCATAATAAAATCACAGAATTAGAAGGAGGCATTGAGGTCACTAATGCTCAGCCCAGGAATCCGAATTAATACATTTCAGACAGATGACTATGTGGCCTTTGCTTGAAGGACACTAGATCACTATTAACATCAGAATTTCATTCACTGTTAAGCATGTTCCAATCAATACATTGAAAATAGACTGTGGCTTATAAATGAAAATGGTTTTTAGCAGAGTTGGTAATAAAGATTAATTAATCCTATATTTGAAAATCAAATAAAAAAAAGTGCTAATAGAAAGTGACTTTTTAAAAAAAGGATAAACAATAAGATGCTTCGTACAGCCCAGGTAAAATTCATTGATATAATATTCATTAAAGTTGATCAATTATAATGAAAGAAAACTAGGTATTATGTTTAGTTATATGTGCCTTTTAAAAGATTATGAAAGGAAATCTGAGATCATTTACAGTGTTATACAAATGTGACTATTATGTACTACAAAATACATGCTTATGATTTTCTTCATTTTATTGTATTGATAACTAAGGAAATTAAGGAAATTTTCATTTCAATGAAGAACAGATAGAATTTGCTGTCACCAACTAATCTGTCAATATGCCAATCAATTTTCTCCACTTAATGCACCTCTGGATGGTTGGGCTGAACTTCACATTGTTAGAAGTTAGATTATGAGGAGAATTTTTCAGGTTTTTTATTTTTCTTTATAACATCCAGCCAGAGTGAATTTTTTATATGTTTAAGATTGGATGCTTGGATCTTTTTTCCTTTTATTTTTTTCTTTTTCCTTTTGGTTGTTGTACATGCTGTTGGATGTATGCTTTGTTTTGCATTTTATTCCTATTGATAAAACATAATAAATATATATATGAAAAAAGAAGTTAGACTATGATCTGTTGGCAGGCCTTAAAATAAACATGCAAAGAAAACCCTCTTGGTTTACATTTGGATTAAAATTAATGAAGAGCATCTCACAGGCTCCATCAAATAAGTGGAATACCCTCCAGGTAAGGAGAATTCACAACCCTCATAACAATTCCACATTTAGGAAGGATTCTCCATATTTGAGGGCCATCTTCCTTCCCAGATTTCTCTTTTCCTCTGGGCAATATCCAAATATACAAAGCCAATGTATACCCCTCATGATCAAAGCCCAGGGCAGGACCACCTCAATATGCAAATCTAAAGATTAAAGCCTACTTGTCATTATGTATGTATGTATGTATGTATGTATGTATGTATGTATGTATTTATTTATTTATTTATTTATTTATTTATTTATTTATTTATTTTAACCACTGTTTGTGATTAAAGTAATTTTCCAGCTGCTGGAATTTATTCATGATGGAACTTAGGAAACTGGAGCAAGAAAATTCTTCCAACCCCATCAATATTCATATTGCCAGGGGACAATGGAAATTGTGGTCTGAAAGATCTGTAGAGTACCAGAGATGAGCATCTTTTTTTTCTCTGAAACATGCTCTTTGTCTTATTGAAAATCAAGGCAGAATCAGGTATCTTGTCAGGGGCAAAAAATGAGGACCATGGGTTAAGTTTCAGTTGAAAATGTTTATTGTTCGCACTTATGTACAAGAATCTAGTCAACTAACAGTTCACATTAAATTGGTGCTAGATAAGAGTTAACAGAGTTCAGGGTGTGTGGGGGTGTGTGAGGGGGTGGATTTGGCTCTCTTGAGGGAACTTAAAGACTCCAGACCGATCCCTTTCTTGATTTTGACCCTAGGCTCTGCCTCTTCTCTAACATCACGCTTTTCTCCAACTTGCCTCCCCGACCCCAACTTCCATGGCTTCATTGTCGTCTCCCTCCCCTTCTCGCAAAGCTGTTCAAAATCTGAGTTCTCACAGAGGAGGCTGTGAAGCAGTTTCAAAAGAACTCTCTCCCCCCCCCCCCCCCCTCTGAAACAACGGTTGAGCCAAAGTGACAGTTGCTGCAAACAAGAACACAGTTAGCAGGTTCCTCCCCCTCCCCCTCCCCCTCCGAGCTTAAAGGCCAGAGGTGGAAGGCCCTGTGTAGTCAGTCTCCACACCTCCTCCTTAACTAGAGGCTAGTTAATTGCCTCACCTTTTCCTTCAAAATAAAAATGAGGTGCTCTGAGGTGGGAGATTGCCAGAAGAAAGCGTCTGAGTATGAGGCAAAGCAAACCTCTTCTCCATCTGACAGGAAACACAGAGATAGTGCCATTACTTTTGGAGAACATTTTTCTCATCTTCAGGGGAAAGCAGGGCAGTCAGAGAAACTTCAGTAGGAAGGGGTTTTCAATGATTCAAAAAAACTTCTTTGAGCTTCTGCTCAAACTCTGGGCCAAAGAGAGCATTTGGGCAAAGAGTGAAGTTTCTTCTGTATAAATCTCCATGAAGGATCTCAGTCCTTCCCTACCTTAGCTCTCTGTTTCCTCATCCCAGGGCAAAGGGTCTTCTCACCACAATGCTTTTGTGAGACCAATAGGAATAAATAGCTTTTTTTCTCCTTTGCTCTACATAGTAACTGAGTCTGTTGCGCCCTCTGGACTTTAAACATCAGATCATAGATACCTTCTATAGCCTGAGTCTTTCTCCCCTCACACACAAACCTCCCCCCCACCCCCCAAAAAACAGGAAAAACACTGAGAAAAGCACTAGAGCAGAGAGGTAGAAGACAGTGGCAATGAGGCAAAATTCAACAAAACATGGTTAGTTCACGACAAAAAGAGTATGATCCCAATTGATATTATCAGCCGACATTTGAGTCATATCATTCCCTTCACACTGGAAAATGATGGAATAAAATTTTGCAGTAGCTAGCATTTATTTCCCTCTGGATGTCTATTTGTTTATTGCCCATTTCTTCCCTTTGTTTTCTCTCCAGTGACTTTTAAGATAATGGACAGTTTGCAAACAATAGTAAAAACAATAACAGTCGTAAAAAGAACATAAACCAGCAAAAGATCTCCCAGGTCCCCCAAACATAAGATGTCCCCTCACATCCATATTAGACTTGAGAACTTCACTGAGATGCAACCTGATACTATCTCAAGATTTCAGTGCAAAAATAAAATTAACATCAAAACTTGATTTTGCCAGATCAAGGGTATGTCTCAGCCAAGGAAAAACTAGCTGAAATGTAAAAAACCATCAGAAATAGAAATATTCCAAACCCGTGGAGTATTGTATGGAACTTGAAAAAAACTCTCCAAAGCAGAGGTTCTCAAAATGTAGGTCATACTTTCTAAGGAAGAAATTTAAGAGGAGATGCAAATTGGGTACTCCTTGTGCATAGAAAAATATTCAGCTGATGTGAGAATTGGCTCCATTTCTTCCTGATCAATTGGGTAATGATCACATGAATTCATTCCTCATTCGAAAGAATAACAGCACCTTATGGCTTTTTATTTGGGCAGAATATATATTCTATAAAAGTGGGAACTCCCCCCCCCCCCAATTTGGATTTAGGGTTCAACATGGTAGAGAATGCATTGTGGTGTGTTGAGAAGAGAGATTGATAGAAAGTGATTGCTGATCTTAAGGCATTTCCCATGTCTTAGAAAGGGACATAGTTTGGGAGGGACATTCTCTTTGTCTCTCTTGAACTTCAATTTTGGGATGCAGAAAAAAAAAAGGGTGTCTTCATACAAGCAAAAAGAATGGAAAGGCCTGAGCCATGATGGGAACCAATGGGACACTGCCAGGAAAACTACATTGAACCAATTTGTGACAAGCAGAGTAAAGGAAAATGTGGAAGTAAATCATAGTAAATCACTGTAGTTGTAAATCACAGTCATGTAATGTTTTGCTTAAAAGACATAAGGATTCACTTAACGACTGAATGGCAAGTGATATTGTAAGGCCACCATGGTGATTGGCATGAAGCCTGAAAAGAAAAGCTGTTTTCTGGATGTGGCTGGTGCAGTAACTGAGAAGGCACCACTAGCTCTCTGATCCAAAATCACTCACTCACTCACACACACACATATACATACAGACATAGATACATACATACATACATACTGTATATATATATATGTCATAAGGTCATATATCATAAGGTCTTTCCTTAGCCATAAAGCCAGCTGGGTAATCTTTGGCCAGTTTCTCTCAGCCCAACTGACCTCATACTCATCGGGTTGTTATGGGGAAAATGGGAGGATGAAGGTATGTTGAATATGTTCGCCCCCTTGAGTTATTTATAAAAACTATAAAGGCAGGATATGAATATATAAATTTAATTGTACAATGATTTATAAATTTCCATACATGCATGTTTTATTATACTCAGAGTCTCCTCAAATGACAAAAGGGGTGGCATATTAATTTAGTAATTTTGTTTGATATAAGACAAAGTAGAGAGGAAGTCCCAGGCTTACAAAATTATTTCTTTATATCCTACAACAATAAAAAATATTCCTGAAAATCTGCTGCTTTTCATACTGTCCACCTCAAAAAGGCTGAAGCTCAAGGAATGAAAAGTTGAAATTCTAGACTTATGAACCATTCTCACCAGCCAAATAGCCTAAAGAATTGTTTGCAAATTATTTCTGAATACCTTTCTTTTTGCCTCTAGAGCCTCTTCTGATGGCTATTATTAAAAAGTGGGGACAATTTTATTGTCCATTTATAAGTAGGAATCACACTAAAACTACAGTGAAAATTTGGCAAATGGAAGCATGTACCTCTAATTAAAGTGAGAACAACTGAAAGATAGAGATATCAAAATTTAAGCTCTTTGCTACATCGCTGGAAAATGTATACAGGGAGTCCCCAGCTCACAATAACAATTAAGACCAAATGTTGGTCGTAAGTCAGTGTAGTTTTAAATCAAGTCACCATGTGACCAGACTAAACTTTAAAACCATTTTTACAACAGTTGTGAAGTGAATCCTATCACCATGAACTGAATTACATGGTCACAAGTCCAAATTCAGGTTATCTGAGGGGGGGTGGATTGGACATAGTATTTTTTTTTTTGCTGGAAAATAACAAAAAGTATCACAAGTTACCATAGTAGTCCTCATCTGGTTATAAATTTCAGCTGCTTGGCAAATGGGGGAATACAGCTGTCATCACTTTGAGGAGGGGTCTTAAACAGGGCTGGGATTCTACCAGTTCAGACCAGTTCTATAGAACCAGTTGTTATGATTCTGTGCAATTTGGAGAACCGGCAAATCATGCCACTGGCTGGCCTCTCCTCTCCCCTCCTATCGGATTTCTTGCTTTCTAGCTAATCTAAATTGTTATTGTACTGCTTTGCCTTCACCCAGGAGGCTTCCCTGAGGCCTAGTCAGGGGTGGTATTCAGGGGGTTGGGGGGTGAGGGAGAAGTGGCCTGAGAGCAGAGCTGAACCTTCCTTAGGATTGAAGCTTCTATTTTTCAGGGCAGACTCATGTAGCAGATTGCAGAAAGGTAGATCTGGGAGTGAATCTGTGATTCTGCAAGCAACTCAATCTGCTTTGCCTGATTTTGGGTAAAAGTTGCTCTTTTTTAAAAATAAAAATTCAATATTTACATCAATATTTACAATATTTACATACAAGCCATGCCTAGCCAGTCACATGATCCCCAAGCCACACCTACCCAGTCACATGACCATCGAGCCACACCCATAAATCAGGCCATGCCCACAGAACCAGTTGTCAAGAAATGTAAATCCCATCCCTGGTCCAAAATAACTTTTTTCAAGTCTGTCGAGATTTTGAACAGTTGTTAAGCAACCCGCCTTAAATTGAGGATTACCTGGACTCAAAGGAGGATACAAAGCATGGGACTGTTTTTCGGTCACTTCATGCGCCTATGCTCTCATCCCCCTTGTTTAATGTTCTAAATAAAGTTACCTTAATTAATGAAAGCATGTATGTTTGCAACATGCCAGATTTCACTAGTAAATGCTCGACTTGCCGGCTGGACTTTGTTGAGCTGGAAGACACAGATAGAAATGTATCACACTGTTGCCAAGGTATCTTGAAGAGTAATTCTCCTTCTCTTGGCCCATCAACACCAATATTACTAGTAAGGCATCATTCCAGAGATTCCTTAGTCCACCATCATGTAGAATAAGAGGGGAAAAAAATGCCTCCCTGCCCTTTTGTTCCAAGTTGTCTCAAGCAAAGAACTCCAGGTCCTACAAACACTCCCCCTCCCCCTCTGCAATTCTGGCTTTGGAACATTACAGTTGAATATGTGTCTTTGTGAAGAGGTCCCTGCCTGAAGAAAAATTTTTGACAAAAGCTTATGATACTTGATATGTGTCCCCACAATATCCAGTAATTGTTCACAGTGGGACAGAGTTTTGACATGTGGTCCTGTAAATGTTTGCGCTGGTCAAGTATTCTTCAACCTCCTTCAATGCTTTTACCTTCAAAATAAAAATGAAGTGTTTTGAGCTAGTATAAGGTGGGCCAACTGCCAGGAGAGATGGGGAGGTCAAACTACCCTCTCTTCTCTCCCCCTCATGCGAAAAACCTTTCCTTTGATTTGGTGACCCCAGCTGAAAAAGTCCCAAATGCCCATGATCCAATGAAGCACCTGGGTGGTATTCAAGGTGTGAGGTATATGGTACTAATCAAGCTGCAAGGTAACCAGGGTGTGAGTGGCTCTCTGAAAGGTGTCTCCTTCTTGCTCGCTGAGTACCGCAAACAGATTTTCCTTACCCATTACCAAAGAAAAAAAGGCTGACCTGTGAGCAAAATAGCTAGTCCCACAGCGATAAAATTATAAAATTATTGACTTACAGGAGAGCCTAGCAGGAAGGAAGAGAGAAGCAGCAAATTCAAATTCAACCAGGCTTCTCCTGCTCTTCCTCTTTGTCCCAGTCCCTTTTGATCTGCTATTCTGTTATATCTGGTCTTTCAGTACAAAGGAAAATTACCCCTAGGTTAAGGACCTTTCTCCTAGGCAGTTTTTGAAAGCTGCATTCTGTTTCTCTGACAGACAAGATGAGCATCTGCTAAACCTTCTTAAAACCAGGGGTAGCTTTGCCCCCCTCTCTCCAGTATCTTCCTAGCCTCCTTTTTGTCAACCATTTAAAAACCCTCCCACATATTTACTATCACAAGACTATACAGGCTCTCTTTCCAAGTCACTGATAAGTCAGGGGAGTCTGTGTGGTGTCTTCTCCCAGGGTCACAATTGCTCTTTCTTCTAGAAGGGAAACTTAAAATGTTTCTGAGACTCTCTCCATTCTCAGGAATTTTTTTTTCTATAATATTTAGTTTATTCAAAAATAGTTAAAATAGAAATCTTCAAAATATTAACAAAAACAAAAGAGTAAAAAACAAGAAACAAAGCATTAAATAGAAAAAGTGTCTTCAAAAAGAAAAATAAAAGATTAACATACAGGATATAAACATACTATCCTTTCAAGTTGAATGCTGATTAATAAATACAACAGTTTTAATTTCTCACCCCTTGGGAAACAGGCCAAAAGAATTTTAAATGACTAAACGACTAAATATAAATTGTTAACCTGTCATCACTATGTTAACAACAAAATAGTTAACAGGAAAACAATAATAATAAGTACATAAAACTATAAAAATAATAATTAATAATAACAAAAGAAAGACAAAATCAAAATCCCAAAACCTCTGTTAACAAACTGCTATTGTAATCTACTCATAGAAAATTTACCACCGCTTCAATCCCAAATCCTCCCAAATATTAACCCTAAAAGATCAAATATTTACCTTTGTTTCTTCATTTCATCTCTTATCAATTGATTGAATACAGTAAGTCCAATCTCCAAAGTCAATCTATCTCCCCCTCCCCCCCAAAAAAGATAAGATTGTTCCTCAATTAAATGTAATAAGTCCATTTCCCATTCTCCTTCAAACTCCTTTAAAAAGATCCATTTGCCACTTATCCACCCAGAGAGTTCTCTGTATTATATAAAAGCACATGGTTGTTTCCAGAAAGTGTATACAGTGTGTGTTTTTGCCATTTTTTGTGCAACAAAAGCAACCCAAAACATGATAACGCTATGGTATGCTGCAACTGGTCATCAATTTCAGGTGGTTGCCCAACATGATCATAGGAGATGGAGCTGATGTAACTTTGAAAGAGGTGATAAATAACTTTTTTCAAGTATGTCGTGACTTTGAACAGTTGTGAAATGTCTGTTTGTAAGTTACGCACCCCATTGGGAATTCAAATTGTTGTGTTGGTTTTCTGTCTCTTCATATGCCAATACCCTCATGCCCTCTTAATGTTCTAAATAAAGTTACCTTCATTAATGTAAGCATATGTCTTTGCAGCATGCAGATTTTCCTGAGAGCTTCTGGAAATGCCTGCTGGACTTCATCAAACTGTAAGATAGAGAAAGAAGTGATTCACACTGTTACCAAGCTGTCTTGGAGAGTAATTCTCCTTCCCTTGGCCCATCAGCACAAATATTACCAGCAAGACATCCATCCATTCCAGGGATTTCTTAGTCCACCGTCAAGTGGAATGAGAGGAAAAAGAACTGCTCTTTGGTTCCAAGAGAGAGGTTATATGAGGTCCCAAGGTCTCAAAGCTTACAATTCAGGGTACTTTAGCTTGGCTACCTACATTAATGCTAGGATGATGGTTCCCACAGTAAAGGAGCTGGTTCAACACCACAGAGAACAATCTCTACCCACGTAACTCAAAGTGAACTGAAAAAGGAAATTTGCTCATTTTCTAGAATGAAGAATGTCATTGCCAAAGCATAGGCATGCAATTGATACTAATTGGAGCCATCCTGTCCCTCCAATATCACTCAGCATTCTTAAAATCCAGACTCTTAGAAGGAGGAAGCTTTGAGATGCATATTTCAGCAAAGAAATCTGTCATCATCAGCCATTCAGTCATGTCTGACCTTCGACCACTCTATGGATCACCAATTTCCATGCCTCTCTGTCTTGCACTGCCTTCTTCAGATCTGCTATGGTCATCCCAGGATCATCTTTTAAGCTATCTAGCGGAGGGGGGGGGTGATGGGTTGCCCTTCTCCTTTTTCCACTGATCACTCCAGCATGAATGACTTTTCGAGTGAGTCAGCTCTCATGACATGACCAAAGTATTTTCAGCATCTGTTTGGTGATCTTGGCTTCAAGTGATATTTTGATGAGGACTTGTTTGTTATTTTTGTAGTCCATGGAATGCATAATAGTTGCCTCCAGCAAAGAACTGTAGATCCCTATAAAGGTCCTGGTCCCTTCTCCTCTGCAATTCTGGCCTTGAAAGCTTACAGTTGAATATGCATCTTCATGAAGAGATCCCTGCCTGGAGAAAAACAACTTTTGTGACAAGGCATATTCTTATGGCACTTGAAGTGTGACCTCACAATACCCAGTTATTGTGGATAGTGGGACAGTTAACAGGAGTTTTGATATGCAAATGGTTTCATGGGCTAAATATTCATTGATCTTCTATGCTTTTACCTTCAAAATTAAAAAATAAATGAAGTGCTCTGAGTTAGTATAAGATGGGCCAACTGCCAGGAGAAATGGGGAGGTCAAACTACCCTCTCTCCTCTCCCCCTCATGCGAAAAACCTTTCCTTTGATTTGATGACCCCAGTTGAAAAAGTCCCAAATGATTACAGTCCAATTGAAGCTTCTGGGTGCTATTCAAGGGCAGCCCAAAGTGAGGTTACTAATCAAGCTTCAAGGTGACCAGGGTGTGAGTGACTCTCCAGAAGACTTCTCCCTTCTTACCCACTGAGTACTGCAAACAGATTTTCTTTACTCATCACAAAAGAAATAAAAGACTATCTGATGTCATATATTGTCAGCGAGTCAGCTAGTCCAGCAGCAAAACTGCTTAAAGTATTGTCTTCTGGGAGATCCTGGCAGGAAGCAAGAGTGGAGAGAAGCAGAGAACTCAAGTTCAACCAGGCTTCTCCAGCTCCTCTTCTTTGTCCCAGCCCCTTTTGACCTGCTATTCTGCTACAACTTGTCTTTCAGTGCAAAGGAAAATTATTGCCAGCTTAAGGATCCTTCTCATGGGCCAGTTTTTGAAAGGTGCATTCTGTTTCTCTGACAGACTAAATGAGCTTCTGCTTACCCTTCTGAGAATCCAGCTTTTCTCCCCTCTCTCCAGCATCTTCCTATCTTCCTTTGACTGCTACCCATTACCACCTCCCTCCCTCCCTCCCATCACAGCAAGACTATAAGGCTGTTGTTCCTGGGCACCTGGAATCTGATTTGTCCACTCTTCTTCAGCCAAAACATTGCAGTGATTGCACTGAAGTCCTGTATTATGTGGTGCTCCTGCTGCAAAGGAAAAGAGTCAGGCCGTAAGTCAGGAAGGCTGTGGGGTGTCTTGTCTTCTCCCAGGATCCCCAGTGGTCTTCCTTATGGAAGGAAAACTTGAAATCCTTCCGAGACTCTCTCCATCCCAAGAAAATTTTTTGTATCACACCGACTTTGGACAAAAGAGAATTGTATTGAAACCCAGGGGAAAGGTCCCAGGCATGGAAACCTCCACTTGCAAGGGATACCTACTGCATAGGCTGTCTTGCTTTTCCTCTCAGAGATCTCTTTCCACAGATTTTGGCTGGTCCTCTGGTTTCTTAGACAGGCTGCCTCCTGTTGGGGTCCATGAGGAAGGTTCTGTTTCTTGAACATCTGTTTTTTTCCTCTGTCGGACCATTAAGATAATTTCTTACAATTGGAACTTAGTTTCTATATAGCACTATTCACTATATATGAAGGTATAGATGGGTAGGGGTTCCTCAGCAAATTTCGAAGTTTCCTCCTGATGAAGAAAAACCACCAAATCAGCCCTGTCTTTTTGTGTCTTTCCCTTGGAGACCCGATTCCATCCATTCAAAAGCTTTTGAAAAGGTTCACAGAGCTGGAGAAGTCTCTCGGCCATGAGAAGTCTTCTAGGGACCTTAGGCAAACTGCATTTTCTGTATTCTCCCTCCCCATTTGCCAATATGTAGATAAATGACACTGAGCAAATCTGAATGTTCCCAGAAGTAGAATGGGACAACAATGTGCTTCCCTTTCACCCTGGCCCTCCAGCCACAGCCAACTGACAGTGGGCATTCAGACTCAGCCAGCCCTTAATCAATACTCCTCCACTGGCAATGGACCATCAGAGGTGAACTCCATCCCCAGTATGGGTGATTCGCAGACAGATAATTGTACTCAGACAAATCTCCCTGAGGAACAAGCAGCCATGTCCCTTGGCTCCTATGTGGAGGAGTCCATGCCCGAAGAAACCCCTTTTCTTTCCCTCTCAAAGTTCCATCCCAACCCAAAGGGCGTCCTCACCACAATGCTCCACTTTGTGGAGTTCCATCGCAATCACAAATCTGATTCTTCTGTCAGGAGGCCAGCTTGTGTCATCTAATTTACATGTTGGAAGACTTGCTGTCCTGGCCTTCCTTGTTTTTTCTCCTAAGAAAAGAGAAACATGTGAATAATGCCCCAAAACACAGAAAAAAAGGAACCTAAGAAAACAAAATGAACTAAAGCCAGATTTATTCTGACTCAAGTGAACACAAGATCCTATAACAACATCCCTGTGATGGAAAGAAAAAGCCAGTCAAAAAAAAATAATAATCAAATTTCTCAGATGAACTGTAAATTTAATCACAATGTGTTCCAAAACTATACGAGTTCATCAAATTTAAGAAGCTTTTCCTGATTCAGAATGCTATGCGATCCCAATCAATTGGAAAAGTGACCAACTCAGTCTTTTAGCAATACAAAAGATTAAAAGATAAAACTGCTCTGGAACACATTTGCCCTGTTTCCCTTTCCTAAGATGACAACAAATAGATGTTTTCAGCCCTGGGCTCTCCCAATCCTCTGAGAGGTTAGCTACAAAATGAGTAGGGTTGCTTTGAGTCCAGCAGCTCTTGAGAAATCCAATTTACTGGAAGTTCTGGAAATGGAACTTTTCACTCACTGAGGACAGGGAATAACTGAGAGTTAAATCCAGAGGTAGATGGATGAGGACACAGGCCCTGAAGTTTCCATGGAGACTCCAGTCCTCTTTACCATTAAGCATTGTTAGGCGGTAGCTGTCATCCTTTAGTTCAGCATTTCTGCGTATCAGCCATGTTAGGCTAGTGTCTTTGGAAAGTTATCCTCCAAAATCACAAAACAGAATATTTTCCATCATATTGCTGAGGAAGGAGTAGCTCTTTGGATATAGATTGCCTCTTAACATGGAAGCTCCGTTAAGTTAGCTGCTTGAGCAAGACTCTCTGACTTTGGAAAGCATGTTGTCAGTGGATGTCCCTACATCCCTCATCCCTCTCTCCTGGGTCAGCTCACACTTTTATTTCTGCTTGGATGTAGACACCTGTTTTCCTCTTTCACAATATTCAGATAATTAATTTCTTACCATTGGAAATTATTTTCTTCATAGCACTCTTTGGCCTGGTTAGGATAATCACAGTCTATATTTGCCAGTGTGAATTCAAGATCTTTGGCAAATTGTTGAAGTGTTTCCCAGAAGGCAGAAAGCTTCAAGAGAAGACAGCAATGGTCAGAAGAGCTTCAGTAGGAAGGGGCTCTTAGTGATTCAGAAAAGATTTGGCTTCTGCTCAGTTTCTGAGCTGAAAAGAGCATTTGGGCAGAGAGAGAGAAGTTCCTTTTGAATAACTCTCTGTGAAGGAGCCCAGTCCTGAGGGCATCCCTGCCCTACTTTGCCCCCATCTCAGTCCCCCATTCCCAGGCAAACAGTCCTCTCACCACAATGCTTTTTACAAATCAGTAGGAATATTTTTTTCTCCTTTGCTGTACATAGTGACCAGGTGTGTTGCTCCCTCTGGACAACATTGAACATCAAATAATAGATGTCTTCTACAATCTGCCTCCTTCCCTACAAACAAACACCCCCCCCCCACCTACACCCACACACAAATAAGAAGAAAACATTAAGAAAAGTGCTAGAGCAGCCCTTCTGAAGATCAACTTACATTTGGAAGACATCTTTCTCTGTACTAACTGACAACTGACAATTAGTGACAATTGAGCCTGGATAGATGGAATCATAAAGCCAATAGAATTCCTGTGGAGATGACAGGCTGGGTTGTTGTTTTTTTTCCTATCCCTGTGTCTCCGGTCAGCTCACTCTGTTATTTTGGTTTACAGGCAGAAACCTTTCTTTGCATGCTAGAAAATTGTTAGAAAGTCTTGAGTTTAAGAATAGAGCTCTCTGTCCTTAAAATACTCTCCAGGTTTTTAACTATAGACCTTATTTTCCATACAGCAATCCAAGCCAGAAAAAAAAATGTTTTCATATTCACATTCTACACAAAATATGGTGTAGCTTCATGATGCTGGGCCCCAAATCACATGACCATCTTTTAGACATGTTCCAAAGGTGAAGGAGCCAGTTCAAGGAAGGCAAAGGATCCGACTTTTTGATCCGTAGCTCTCCCACTGTAGATTACTCCTTAGTAGGGAAGATAAATTAAGGCACCCGCTTGAACAAAACTGCTTATTACTACTCTCTTCCAGTTACTTTCCTGGCAGTGTCCCCGTGGTCCAGCCTTCTCCATTCTTTTTGCTTGGATGAAGATACCTTTATTTTTCTTCTGCATGCAAAGTCCATTTACAAGAGAGAGAGAGAGAGGGAGGGAGGGAGGGAGGGAGGGAGGGAGGGAGAGAGAGAGAGAGAGAGAGAGAGAGAGAGAGAGAGAGAGAGAGAGGGAGGGAGAGAGAGAGAGAGAGAGAGAGAAGGAGAATATGCCTCAAGACATAGAGCCATGTCTTAAGATCAGCAATCACTTTCTATCTCTTCCTCTTCATGACAACTCAACCCCGTGGTGCATTCTCCCTCATGCTAAATCCTAAATCCAGACTGGGTGTGTGTGTGTGTGTGTGGAGTGGAGAAGTTCCCATTTGTATAGAATCTATTTTTCCCAAATAAGAAGCAATATGGTGCTATTATTGTTTAAAATGAGGAATGAATTCATGTGACCATTACCTAGTTGTTCAGGAAGTAATGGAATCAATTGTAACACCAGTTGAGTTTTTATAGGGACAAGAGTGATTTTCATGTTCTGTACAGTACCCCACAGGTTTCAGGTATTCCTCTTTCTGTTGGTTTTTTTTATATTTCAGCAAACCTATCCCTTGACTGTGGCATATTCTTGATCTGGCAGGATCAAGCTTTGAAGTTAATTTTGCTTTTGCATGGACTACCATCTTTCTTGTCACAGTTGTTAAGTGAATCACTGCAGTTTTTAAGTTAGTAACACTGTTAAGTGAAACTAGCTTCCCCATTGACTTTGCTTGTAAGGTTGCAATGATCCGGGACATTGCAACTGTGATAAACATGAGTCAGTTGCCAAGTGTCTGAATTTTGATCACATGACCATGGGGTTGCTGCAACCGTCATCAGTTTGAAAAGCTGTCTTAAGTCACTTTTTTCAGTGCCCTTTGTAACTTTGAACGGTCACTAAATGAATTGTTGTAAGTCGAGGACTATCTGTATTCCTATTTCTGTCAGTATCTTGCAGTTCAGCTAGCTAATGCTTGCCTGTGACATCCCCTTGATCTGGGAAGATCAAGCTTTGAAGTTATTTTTGCTTTTGCATGGAAATGTTGAGGGAGGGTGAGGCTGGATCTCAGGGAAGATCTCAAGTCTAATATGGACGCGAGGGGATGGCTTGCATTTGGTGGAGCTGGACGTTCGTTGTTGATTTCCATGTTTTCTTTGAAGCTCTTGTTGTTTCTATTATTGTTGGTGAGCTGTCCACTCCCTTAAAGTTGATGGAGAGAAAACACAGGGAAGAAATAGTTCATAAACAAACAGACAGACAGAGGGACAGACAAATAAATGCTGGCTACTGCAAGTTTTCCTTACAAAGTTTTCCAATGTAAAGGGAATGACATGCCTCAAATTTGATGTTGACAGTATATTTATAAAAATGGAACTCTTCATCCTTTTTGTTTCTATATTTGTTATTTCTATTAATTCTTCACTGTTTATTTCTGAAATTAAAAAAATATTTTTTCTTTGCCAAATTTAATTTGATACTTCTAAGTGGAAGAGCTGGAAATAGAAAAAGTAATTTTGAAAGAGCCATCATTTTAATTGTCACAATTCAACTCGGAATATTCAAATATTTTTATCCCACTTTGTCATTTCTTTTTTTTTTTCACTATTGGGAAGAAATTATGATTAAAAAGTTGATATTTTAATCATGTTAATTCATAGAGATTTGAAAGATTTCCTTCCTATAGATATATTTAAGATATTAGCTATCTCACTTAGTATTTTAGGAAAGGGATGAAAGAACATGACTTGAAAAAGTACTGTTAATCTTGAAGAATCAGGACCACATGTTAAATTCAAAAAAATTATTGTTCAGGCCTACCAACAAGAATCTCGTCTGCTAACGATCAGCATTAAATTGATGCCTCTTCTTCATCTTCTTCATCCTCCCCTCCAACTTCCCTCTTCCAATATTTCTATGGCTTCTTTGTAGTCATCCTCTTCTTGCATGGCTTTTTAAAAATCTGAGTTTGCAACACCCAATGTATGATTCTCTTATGCCCTTGTCAAGTCTTCTCCTAAAAATGTACTGTTAATTTTAAGAAGCATTCTTGAACTTTATTAAGATCTTATTCTTTTTTGGGATCATAAAAATATTTTCTGTTTCTTATGGTGAAATACAGTCAATTTGAATGGGAGCCCTGATCTTCTCCTAAAGTTATACTGTATGATGCTTTTAAAACAAGCAAGCAAGCAAGCAAACAAACAAAAGTTTGTTCTTTTGGGGCTTTATAAATTCTTATAAAACATTCCATAGATTTATTAAGACTTTACTAAAAAAAATATACTTTATCACCATATTGAGTTCTCAACGAGTCCATGGGCTTCTTTCTCCTGGCTGTTTAAAATTTCAGTTCAGTTATACTCAAGTTTTTATGGACAGAAGGTGCCCTAGATGGATCCAATACAGAATTTACTTCAAAACACAGACGTACATTTATTTAAGCCATGTCACACTGGCCAACGGATGCAAAAAGGACAGAGCGGATGAGCAAAATGTTCCATCCGTTGTTATCCGCTCTCAAAAGTGGCAAAAATTTGCATAACCAGAGCGGATAACACAGACGCGGGGAGGACGCCGGGCGGATGCAAAGCGGATGCGGAACGGAAGCCCAGCGGATGGAAGTGGATGAGAGCAGATGGCACATCCGCTAGGCTTCCAGGGGGGCTCAGCAAAGTGGATGCAGAACGGATACAGCGGATGCACAGCGGATGTGGAACGGATGAAGTGGATGCACAGCGGATGCACAGCGGAAGCCTAATGGATGCCTGGCGTTAATTGCGCATGCGGGGAGGATGCATTGCGTCAGCCCCGCGGACATAACGGAAGCAGCTCGGAAGCAGGTCGCCATTCAGAGGAAAGACCTGCTGCCGGACACATCGACTGCCTTGCCTGCCCTGCCTGCATGTCTGCCTGCCAGCCTTGCTGCCAGCCTTGGTTCCTGCCAGCCTCCCTGCCAGCCAGCAACCCCCCAACCATGCGGAAGCACAGCAAGCCTCAGCCATCTGCTGCCAGCCCTTGCAAGAGGGACAGGGCTACCATCCCGCCCCCTGGCCCTCACTCTGGTTCTGCTGGGGCTTCTGCAGCACGGGCTCGCTCTTCTGGGGCTG
>BLBF01000037.1:4641079-4718529 GCA_015471245.1 Laticauda colubrina
ACACACACACACACACACACACACACACACACACACACACACATACATACATATATATATATATATATATATATATATATATATATATATGTATCCACACATATAAATGTATATGGGAAACAACCATAGAATTAATTAAACCATTAAAACAATCTAAAAAGAAAAATAAATACATATACATACATTATGTCTATGGGACATTTATATCTCCAGATATATGCCACTGGTGTAAAGAAACATTATATAAAGAAGATAGAAATTCAGTCAAAAGAGCTACTTTTAGACTTTCAAGATTCTGTTAATGTCACCTAACTATAAGGTAGAATTAACACATTTAGTCATGGTTCCTGTTTGCTTTACCTGAGAGAACACACCCACTCACCCACATACCTCCAGACATTGTGTCAGGCCTCCCAGGTCAACTAGACAGGAAACATGACTAATTTAGTTAATTCTGCCTTACTGTAAGACTACCTTATCAGGAATTTTGAAAGTCTGAAGGTAGCCATTTTTTTTAAATAGAACATAAAACTTTATCAATACGTCGTTAAAACCCAACCATTCAGCAACATATTGACATAACAATATATAATGTATTTTGCATTTTTATAAAATAAAATATATTCTGTGGCATGAGTATTGGAATATAATACATTAAAAGGAAAAGTCAAGGTGCCCTGAGCAACACCGGCCTAAAAGCGTCTTCCAAGATACTTTGTGCACTCTTTACTTTCAATCGGCTTTGGCCTGAAATCCTCCTCTGCTGCTGTTCCTTCTGCCTGGCTTTCCTGGAAAGGCCATGAGTGAAGGCTGCAAGCAGAAGAGGGATGCCACCTTATGAAATGCTATCCCAGCAATTCCCAGGGCAAAAGGATCATCCCAAGGAGATGCTCAACTAAAGCAAGCAGCATATTGCGAGCAGTCTTTTGACTGAACTTCTGTCTTCTTTATCTTGTGTTTGCCTTAAATGGGTGGCATGTAATTGGGGATGTATAAAGGATACAAGAAAGACACTTTACTGTCAAAAATCCTAGCCCATCAGTGGAGTCCATGGATTTGCAGAGTGTTTCACTGTTCCTCTGTGCTGGGGAGCTGATAGTCAGCTGGTGACAGTTCAAAAAAATCAGGTGAGATTCAGGCACCAGATGGAATTCTGTCCAAGCTGCTACACAGCCTAAGAAGAGACAAATTACATGGCAAAATCACCATCACCATATATTTGATAGAAGAAAAACTCACATGTGCAGAAATTCAACTATCTCTTAGTCCAATCTTCCATACTACCAACCTGCTGCAGCATATTAAAGCCAATTATACCATAGTTGGCATCTGCTATACAACACATGCCGTCTTAGTGTCATCTTCGACACTCAATGGAGAACTTCATAGTGGAGAGGTCCATTCTTCCAATGATCTTGAAGCACAAATACCAGAATTTGCTATAAGGTCAGAAAGTACAACAGAGCAAATTCAACTCTTACAAATTATTGCTGTAAGTTGTCGATGGAACAAACGAAGGGCCTTTCCTTGAGACAGAGTGGAAATTCTTTTCATCCATCCTTGAGTAACTGTATAGTTGGATCAATGGCAGAGGGTGAGAAGTCACAGCTCCTCTACTGCTCGGTCACCTGCATGGAAATGAAAGGTGAGAAAAGCTAAGAAGGAAAGTTGACAAATGGCAGGAGACCTTCTAGCTCCAAGCAAAGAGAGAAAATTTGAAAGACAAAGAGATATTGAAATTTAATCTGTTTGCTACATAGGTGGAAAACACATTCAGGTTTTCCACCTATTGGTAGTTTTCCTCAACTGTTGACAATAACTGAGCTCAAAATTTTGATCGTAAGTCATTGCAGTTTTTAAGTCAAGACACCACATGACCAGATTTGATTTTACAAACATTTTTACAACAGTTGCTAAGAGAATCACATGGTGGTTAAGTCCAAATATAGATTATTTAGCAGCTGTTTTTTGCCATTTTTAAAAAATGTTGCTCTAAAACAAAAAACAAATCATTGCTCAAAAACTCACCTCAAACCATGATCGTGTAAACATCAGATGCTGCAAATGATCATAAATCTGAGCTTATTGCCAGGTACTTAAAATGTAATCACATAAGTTTAGAGTTGGTATGACTGGGATAACTAAAAGGACAGTAAAAAGTGATTCTTTTCAAGTCTGTCGTGACTTTGAACAGTCAAATAGCAACAGGTCGTAAATTGAGGATTACCATTGGAGAGGTAAATCAAGCCATGGGGTTGATTTTCTGTCACTTTATGTGCTGAGGCCCTCCCCTACTCCCCTTAGTGTGCTCAATAAAGTTACCTTCATTGATATTTTTGTAGGTTGTTGCAGCATTCCAGATTTCCCTGGGAACTTCTAGAAAAGCCTGCTGGACTTCATTGAGATGGAAGATATAGAAGAAAATGCCTCACACTGTTGCCAAGATGTCTTGGGGAGTAATTCTCCTTTTCATGGCCCAACACACAAATATTACCATTTCTCATTTTTCTTCGGTTTTGCAAGTTTTACGCTTTTGTTCCAGTTGCTTTGCAGTTGCAAGCCTTGGTTCCCCAGGAGTAACAACTGACCTGTAGCCCCTTTTTCGACAGATGTCCAGGAGCCGTAGCATCTGACCTGGCCTTTTTTTTAAAAATAAGTTTTTTATTTGTCAGATTCAAAAAATACGAACATTTCATTTTTTTTTTTTTTTTCCAAGCAGTGTGCTGTCTGGACACAAACACCTCTGTGCCACATCCTCACCATTTACAATGTCATTCACATTTACATTGATATTATTTCTCTAAACTTAGAGTTAAGATACATCAAACGGCTAAACATACAACTCTTCTGATAACAACACCTTATTAACATTACAACTCATTATTCTCATCATACATGTATTAACAGTTATCATCTCATTTATACCTCTATCTTAATTTATTTTCTATTCTGCTTTACTCTTCTTCATTTCCAAATTCCTTTCCCCCCCCAATTTAATGCTTATTTTATATATATATAATAATAGAAAAAGTAACGATAATGATGATAAAAATAAAAATAGTATTTATAACAAGGACAATAATGATGATAAGTAATAATAGTAAATATGATGATGATGATTTTCTGACAGAGAAAATCACGGAGGCAGCCTGAAAATAGGGTAGGATCTCATATGGCCTACAGACCCCCTGAAAGTTGAATGAGGGGACCATGTCCTTGTCGAGACTAAAGAACAAACTCAGGCAAAAACAGAGGGTACTTTCATTTTTTATTCTCCAACTGTTGATAAAATATTTTCCATGTCATATAATACTCCAATCCAGTGTGGAATTTTGTTGATTTCTCTTCATCATTAGTGATGGTAGGTGCCTGGGTCGGTTCATGGTGGCTAAGCCACGACTGATCCAAAGACGGTAATCCCATAACCAATGGCAGGTGAACCATTTGTGCCAGCACGTGAGCCGCAGGCAAACTTACCTCACTTCGCATATGGGTGCCTCACAGCTGATTTTTCGGCTGGTTAGAGGCCTTTTCCGGCCTCCCAGAGGCTTGAAAAACGCCTCTGCAGGCTTTGCAGGTCGAATAATAGGCCAGTTTTGTGATCGTTACCGTAAATGTAGGAACTGCACTGGATAAGCTGTCCAGGCTAAGCCATGGCAGCCTAAATGCCTGTTTGGTTGCAGAAAGGCAGGGTCAGGAATTACAGTTATTCTCATGATTATCTTTACCAGTATTCTGATTATTATATTGTATAAGTAAATTGATCCAGACAATACGCTGTCTATGAAACACTAAAGAAAAACGTATAAGGAGTCCACTCCTGAAGGAACTCCATCCCTTTCCCTCTCAATGTCCCCATCCAGCCCAGAGTGTGTGTGTACTCATCTTGTTTTTCCGCTGGAATTCCATCTCAATAATATTTTTTGTCTTTCTTCGGCCAGAAAGACTCCTTGTGTCCTCCAGTGTGGAATACGAAGGACTTGCTACCCTGGCCTTCCTTTTCCATCTTCCAAAGCAGCATTGGAAGGCATGTCTGCATCCTCCTCGAAATCTCAGAAACCTAAGAAAAGGAACGGGATGGATTGAAACCTCTTTGCCAGACTCTACCTGCTCTGGGTCTGGGACAGAGAGAGAGCATTTGGGTAAAGAGAGAAGCTCCTTCTGTGTAAATCTCTCTGAAGGGGGCCCAACCCTGAGGGAATCCCTTCCCTATCTTACCTCCCTCAGTTTTCCCATCCCAAGGTAAACGCTCTTCTCACCACAATGTTTTTTGGAAAAACTTTTTTTTTCCCTGCCTTACTATTCACTTAGTGACTAGATGTATTGCTCCCTCTGGACAACTTCAAAGATCAGGTTCATGGATGTCTTCTACAACCTGCCTCCTTATCGACACATAAGCAAACCTCCCTCCCCCCCCCCCAAGAAAAATATTGAGAAAATCTTTAGAACTAGCCCTTCTGAAGACCTGGAAAACATCTTCATTTTGCTCACTGACAGTTAGTGACCTTTGACCTGGAGGAAGTCATAGAGCCAATTGAATTCCCTCAGAGGTGAAGGCCTCAGTTGGGATCTACCAAAGGAGATCTGTTCCACCTTTTCTGCATGCACTTTTGGCAGCCAAATATCTCTAGGATCCTACTAATAATAAATCTCTCAAGCTGCCTCTTTCTCATTCTTTTTGGTACAGAAGCCAAAGCTCTTCGTATTCAGACTGCCTTTTACATATAGATAGATATAGAAGCTCCATTAAGCTTGCTGACTGAGCAAGACTCACCGATGCAGCTCTTGTTCCAGTCAAAATCAGTTGTGTTGCAAAGCTGCTTTTGTGTGTGTGGTTGTGTGTCTGTGTGTCAACTCTGCTGGGAGTCAACTCCCTGGGTTCTTTTTGCTTGGGTGCAGATACCTTTTTCTGCAGGCCAAGCTCTTTTTAAGACAGTGCTGAGTTTAAGTACAGAGAAAGAGCAGAGAAACATTTGCTGGACCAAGACTCGAGTACAGCTCATCAGTCTGGAACCCGCATTACGTATCTGATATTAAGACAGTTGAAAAAGTCCAGAAATATTTCACAAGAAGAGTTCTCCACTCCTCTACTCGTTGCAGAATACCTTATGCCACCAGACTCGAAATTCTAGACCTAAAAAACCTAGAACTACGCCGCCTTTGGTCTGATCCAAGTATAGTATATAAAATCATAAATTGCAATGTCCTCCCTGTCAATGAATACTTCAGCTTCAACCATAACAACACAAAAGCAAACAATAGACACAAACTCAAGGTTAATCGCACCCAACTTGATTGCAGGAAATACGACTTCAGCAGCAGAGTGGTCTGGAATACTCTACCTGACTCTGTTTTTTTTCCCCCAAACCCCAAAAACTTTAACTTTTAGACTGTCTACTACGACCTCACCCCTTTCCTAAGAGGTCTGTAGTGGGCATGCATAAGTACACCTAAGTGCCTACTGTCCCTGTCCTATTGTTTCTTTTATTTTTCTTATATGTACCCATGTATTCATAACTATGTTTTTACTTATACCTATTATCTTGTAAACAACTGACAAACCAAATAAATAAATTGATAAAATTATCTACTGAGGTTTTTAACTTCAGATATCATTTCTCATACAGGAATTCAAGCCAGAAAAAAAAAGCATTTATAGAAAAGATTCTACCCCAAGAAAATATTGCGTTACTTAATGATGCTGGGCCCCAAATCACATGACTCTTTTAGACTAATACCAGTATTGAGGGATCCGGCTCTTAAGGAAGTCAAAGGATCAGATTTTTCCCTTTTTATCGAACATGCTGATAGACTGCCCCTTAAGCCCATGTCACACTAGCCAATGGATGCAAAAAGGACACAGCGGACGAGCAAAATGTTCCATCCGTTGTTATCCGCTCTTAAAAGGGGCAAAAATTTGCATAACCGGAGCGGATAACACGGACGCGGGGAGGACGCAGGGCAGATGCAAAGCAGATGCGGAATGGAAGCCTAGCGGATGGAAGCGGATGGGAGCGGATAGCGCAACTGCAGGGCTTCCGGGGGGCCTCAGCAAAGCGGACGCGGAATGGATACAGCGGAGGCAGAGCGGATGCAGAGCGGATGCAGAGCGGATGAAGCGGATGCACAGTGGATAAAGCGGATGCACAGCGGAACCCTAGCGGATGCACAGCGGAAGAGGAACGGATGCCGAGCGTTAATTGAGCATGCGGGAAGGAAGTATTACGTAAGCCCCCCGGATATAAAGGGAAGCAGCTTGCACGTGGCCAGCATTCCGAGGAACGACCTGCTGCTGGACACTTCGAGTTCCTTGCCTGCCCTGCCAGCCTGCCTTCCAGCCAGCCTTGGTGCCTGCCTGCCTGCCTGCCTTCCTGCCAGCCTTTCTGCCAGCCTTCCTGCCAGCCTTGGTGCCTGCCAGCCTCCCTGCCAGCCAGCAACCCCACAACCATGGGGAGGAAGCGAAAGCCTCAGCAACCTGCCGCCATCCCTGGCAAGAGGGACAGGGCCAACCTCCCACCCCCTGCCCGACTCTGCTTCTGCTGGGGCTTCTGCTGAAGCTGCTTCTGGCGGTGGTGCTTCTGCTGGTGCTGGGGCTTCTGCTGGTGCTAAGTCTGTTGAAGCTGCTCCTGGTCCTGCTCGACCTGCTCGACCTGCTTGTGCTCCTGGACTTGCTCGTCCTGCTCGTGCTCCTGGTCTTGCTCGTCCTGCTCATCCTGCTCGTGCTCCTGGTCCTGCTGGTGCTCCTGGACTTGCTGGCCCTGCTGGTGCTTACTCTACTGCTGCTGATCCTGGTCCTGCTGCTGCTGCTGATCCTGCTGCCGCTGCTGCTGCTGCTGCTGCTGCTGATGATGATCCTGCTGCTGTTGCTGATTATGATCCTGCTGGTGAGGATAATGATGATGATGATGATGATTCTGCTGCTGCTGCTGCTGCTGCTGCTGCTGGTGTGGAGGAGCAGCCCCTACTACATGGGAGCCCCTCTGATGAGGGCCCATCTGGTCCAGCCAAAGGGAGGAAGAGGCGTATGCAACAACGGGAGAGGAGGCAATACTATATTGAAGAGGCGCACGAGGATGAGGTGCTGGAGTGGCTGAGAGAGAACGACTATCTGTGGCAGAAGGGACACCGGCTGTACAGGGACACCAAGTGGAAGCAGGCTGCTTGGAGAGAGAGGGCAGAGAGTATGGGTTACACTTCGGAGGTGCTCCTCGGCTGGTGGAAGCACATGCACACCTGGTACGGGAAGCTGCACCTGAAGAAATCTGGCCAGGCCACTGTGAAGCTGACAGACAGAGAGACCTACGTCATGGCCAGGTGCAGCTTCCTGGAGGGTAAGGTCCGCCACCGAGGAGCACCAGCAGCCCCTCTCATGACCCTCTCTCTCCGGCAGCCTGTTGAGAGCCAGTCCTCTTCCGGCAGAGAGTCAGTCCCTGTCTCCAGGCAGGTTTCTGTGGAGTGTGCCACGGCGGAGAACCCGCGGACAGGTGTGGTAAGCATGGTGGAGTGCGTAGAGGACTCCCTGGTGCGTTGGGAGAAAGGAGACATCGAGTCCACCACAGTCCTAGCCGCATCCACCACCCCCAGCTCCGCCTCCGCAGAAAGGCAGAGAGCCGGACAGCTGGAGGGGCAGAGCCACACTGTCCTGCTGGAGATGAGGGACACCATCTGCACCAGCATAGTTCTCCTCTCTCAGCTGGTCCACACTGACTCCTCATCCTCCAACCGCAAGCCCT
Organism: Laticauda colubrina; assembly: GCA_015471245.1. NCBI lineage: Eukaryota > Metazoa > Chordata > Lepidosauria > Squamata > Elapidae > Laticauda > Laticauda colubrina. The sequence goes on from BLBF01000037.1 coordinate 4,648,813, forward strand.
TCCTCTCCTATGTCAACCAGAGCCTCAAGGAAATGGCGGATCCACAGTACCAACTGGTGAAGGACCGGATCACCAAGCTGCTTCACAACCCTCCAGACCCAGAGGAACCTGCTCCCACCCAGTCCAGGTCTGCTCCTCCACCCCAGGTGATGTCCCTCCCATTCCAAGGCTTCCCACAGGCCCTCACCTACCAGGGCTACGGCTACCAGGAGGTTCAGCAGCAGAGGCAGCAGCCCTTCCCAGTCCAGGCACAGAGTCATCGGGCGACACCGTTGCCACCTGTTTCACTGATGCCACCGATGCCACCCACGACAATGATGCCACCGATGACAGCGATGCCATCCACGCCAATGATGCCACCGAGTACAGCGATGCCACCCACGCCAATGATGCCACCCACGCCAGTCCTCACCCAGCTGCAGAGCAGACAGCCCCACTACACTCCTCCTTCCTCCACCCCACAGCCAAGCCCGGCCTCAGTACATCTGTCATCATACTGGGGCTGACACCCCATGGCATGGAGGAAGGACCTCTCAGCATCACGGGGCTGAGCCAGCTATCTGAGAGCTTTCTCAACACACCGTCCCCTGTTGTCCTCTCGAGGCCAGGCACTCCAGCACCACCCACCACCACAGTACCTGGACCCTTCACCCCTGAGACTGGGCACACCTCCGAGTGACCAAGAAGAGTGCCAGAGACCGGGTAGCTGGCTACCTGTGAACTTTATTTGGACACTTTACTTGGGTCATTTTTTTTTACATCTTGTTGTTCAATAAAGTTTATCTTTGATTCACACACTTGCTTCATTTCTTTTTTAAAAAAAAGTCTTCGTGGAAACTTTTACAATTGGCTTAAGCCTTTGCATGATTGTGGGATGGGTTAAGATAGCAGTGGGGTGGGCAGGGAAACCTGTGGAATGAGCAGGGATACCTTTGGGATGGCTAATAGCTGTGGGATACATAAACCTCCAGTGCAAGGATAGTGGGACTGTATGGTCTACCCTCCCAGGTGCCACACCTAGGGCCCTTTTTTATCAATAACAATGTAAGCATTGATCCACACATTTGAACACAAACACAACTCTTTATTAAACGCCCTGTTCATTGTAGGCCCACCCAACATACATGGCCCAATCTCATCCGTGTGATGAGACAGGCTGAAGGAAGCATCCATTAAGCATCTACCATCCTGTCTTGCCACTCCACCGCTCCAGCTGGGGAGTTGCACCAGTGTTTCAGGAGGTTGCGCTACTTCTTCCCTTCCCGTGAGGCTCTGTTGTGGCCTTGCACATCCTGAGTGTCGATCAGGTTTCGCCCTTGCCTCCATTCCCCAGGCTCCATGTCCCCATTGCCTTGTTGACGGTCCACAAGCCTGTTCTGCAAGACTGGGTAGCAGGTGCGCATGAGATTGTGCAGGATGCAGCAAGCTTCCACGATCCTCCTCACAGTCTCTGGGCGATGCTGCATGGTGGTAAGAAGTACCTGGAACCTGTTGGCCAGGATGCCAAAGGCGTTCTCCACCACCCGCCTTGCCCTGGACAGCCTGTAGTTGAAGATCCTCTCTTCACGGGGGAGGAGTCTGGAAGTGTATGGCTTCATGAGGTAGGTTGTGAGGGAGAAGGTGTCATCCCCCACGATGAAGTAGGGCACATCTTGCGTGTCGTTGGGCAAGGGGTCTGGATCTGGGAAGCCCATGATGAGGTTGCGTTCCAGCCCCTCCTTGAGGTCACTGGCGTTGTATACCTGGGCATCTGAAGATGAGCCGTAGCCTGAAGCATCGATGTACATGAATTTGTAGTCAGCATCGACCATGGCGAAGAGGACGATGCTGAAGAAGCCCTTGTAGTTGAAATAAGTGGACCCCGACTTGGCTGGAGATTTGCAAGCAACGTGCTTGCCATCTATGGCTCCAACGGTGTGTGGAAAGTTCCACCTCTGATACCACTGCTCTGCAACTTTCTTCCATCCTTCTTCAGTGGAGGGGCACTGGAGGAGCTCCTCCTTGTATTCTTCGATGATGGCCTGCACCACTTCTCTGACCACAATGCTGATGGTGTTGTGTGGCACCCTCCACCGTACTGCATGCTTTTGTAGGTGGTCCCTGAGGCCAGGTGGCGCAGAGTGAGTGCCAGCTTGAGCCCAGGGTCCAGGCTGGGCCGGAAGTTGGTGTTTGCCTTGGTCAACCTGGGTGTCAGGCGCTGCACAACTTCGTCAAACATGGCTGGAGGCATCCTCATGAAGTTCTGGAACGCCCGAGTGTCTTCGTTCCTGAGCTCCACCATCAGCTTGTTGTACAGTCCGTACTCTGCTCTTCTCCCAATCCATTTTCAGACCCAGACGCTTCTTGGCCGCCTCTTTTTCTTCCCATAGTAGAGTTCACAGAGCCTGTAGATGGCTTCGTACTGTTGCAGAAGGATGGTGGCTGCCAAAAGGACTGTGGTACGATCCACAGTGGACATGACTGGATGCTGTGGAAGAGGAAGAGTCAGATGAAGGCTGCAGAGGTCTGCACAGGTGGGCTGCTGGTCTGAAAGTGAGATGCAGACGAGTTGCTCCCCCTTTTTATAGGCAGTATAGGTGTCCCTTTGCATCCTCTAGGCATCCTCTAGGCATCCTCTAGGCATCCTCTAGACATCCTTAATATCCGAGATAGGTCCCCTCTGCGAACGTTTTTTCCGCTTTAAACGCTTTGTTTCCGTGCTGCATCCATTCTGCATCCGTTCTGCATCTGTTCTGCGTCCGTTCCGCTTCCTCCCCGTGTCCGGGCAGATGCGAGTTGCGCGGATGCGCAGCAGATGCCAAGCGGATATAGTGGATGTGTAACGGATGCGTAATGGATGCGTAGCGGATGCGTAATGGATGCAGAACGGACGAACTGGATACATTTTCCGCGCAAAAGTTTTAGGCAGCCCAAAACTTTCTGAGCAGATGAAACATCCATAAACGGATGCTGGACGGATAGAGAGGAAGCAAAACGGAGGCAGTGAGTACATCGCGTTTTCAAACGGATGGCAAGGTTTTTTGTCCGTTTTACATCCTCTTTGCATCCGTTGGTTCAGTGTGACATGGGCTTTAGTATGGAAGCTCTGTTAAACCACTCACTTGAACAAGATTCATTATAATAGCTCTCTTTCAGTAGTTTTTGTCCTTTGGTGCACATCATAGCACGTACACCCCCCCCCCAATTCTTTCTTTTTGCATGAAGACACCTTCATTTTTCTTCTGCACACAACAAAGTTCAAGTGGGAGAGAAAGAAAAGAGAATATCTCTCCCCAACCAGATCCTTCTCCCAAGACACAGAGCCATGCAAGAACTTTCTATCAATTCACTTACAGCCCAATTGATTTGCAACACTAGTAGCATTCTCCAACATGCTGCATCTTAATTCGGGGGAAAAGATCGGGGGGGAAAGTTCTCCCTTTTGTAGAACATATAGAACCTCATGGTGCTATTATTCTTTAAAAAGAGGAATCATTTCATGTGATCACCATAGAGTCAGGAAGATATGGAGCCAATTTTCACACCAAATCAGGTTTTTTTTTATGTGCAGGGGTGATGTAATTTGCACCCACTTAAATTTGTTCATTTTTCCCTCGAAAAATATGATGTAGTATGATCCAGAAAGTATGACCCAGTTTGAGAACCACTGATTTATAGAGTTTTTTCATCTTTGATATAAAATATCCACAGATTTGGGGTACAGATAGTTCTTGACTTATGACCGAAATTCAGCCCACAATTTCTGTTGGTAAAGCCCCTGTCCCACTGCACCAACAAATGCAAAGAGGATGTAAAACGTTAAAAAAAGCTTGCCATCCGTTGGAAAACACTATGCATCCATTGTGTACTCACTGCATACGTGTTTCATACGCTCTATCCCTCCAGCATCCGTCCACTGAGATTTCATCCGCACAAGAAGTTTTGAGCTGCTCAAAACTTTTTGAACGGATGAACTTTCCGCCGCGTACAATGTACATCCACGACATATACGGGCAACAAACGTTCTATGTCCGTTACCATCCGTTAAATGTCTGCTGTTTCCTCTCTGCATCTCTGGCCATCCTCGCAACTCACATCCGCTGCAGCAGAAAATGGAAAGAGGGAGGAAACGAAAGGTACACGGAACGTCCACACAGCATTAGTAGCACAGAAATAGAAAGGATGTAAGCAAATGCATCTCGTATATAAAGGATTAAAATGGACAAAACGTTTGTATCTGGGATGTATCTCGGATATTTAGGATGTCTGGAGTATGTCTAGAGTATGTAGAAGGACACCTAGCAGACGACCAATATTTTCTATAAAAAGGGGGAGGAAATCATCTGGATCTCAGTATGAGTCCAGCAGCCGTGGTGTACAGACCTCTTCACCCTTGGTCTTGGTCTTCCAAATCTTCAATTGTTCTCCACCATGGATCATGGCACAGTCCATATGATAGCTGCGCTCATTCATCACCAGAACCAAAACCTGTTCTGACTGTTTCACCTTTTCTACACAAGGAGAAGGAGACGTCCAAGAGCTGTGTGGGTCTGAGGATGGATCGTAAGAAGAATGGAGTTTGGACTGTATGATCAGTTGATGGTGGAGCTGAGGAATGAAGACCCTCGTGCAGTCCATCACTTCATGAGGATGCCTCTAGCCATGTTTGATGAACTTGTAGAGCGTCTGAGACCCAGGTTGACCAAGCTTAGCACCAACTTCCGTGCCAACCTGGACCCTGGACTAAAGGTGGCACTGACTCTGCGCCACCTGGCCTCTGGAACCACATACAGAAACATGCAGTATGCGTGGAGGTTGCCACACAACACCATCAGCAAAGTGGTCAGAGAAGTGGTGCAGGCCATCATCGAAGAATACATGGAGGAGCTCCTCAAGTGCCCCACCACTGAAGAAGGCTGGAGGAAAGTTGCAGAGCAGTGGTATCAGAGGTGGAACTTTCCCCACACCGTTGGAGCCATAGATGGGAAGCACGTGGCCTGCAAAGCTCCACCCAACTCAGGGTCCACTTATTTCAACTACAAGGGCTCCTTCAGTATCATCCTCTTTGCCATGGTTGATGCTGACTACAAGTTCAGCTACATCGATGCTTCAGGCAACAGGTCAGCTTCAGATGGTCAGGTATACAACGCAAGTGACCTCAAGGATGGGCTGGAATGCAACCTCATCGTGGGTTTTCCAGATCCAGTCCCCCTTCCCAATGACACACAAGATGTGCCCTACTTCATCTTTGGAGATGACGCCTTCTCTCTCAGAACCTACCTCATGAAGCCCTACACTTCAAGATACCTCACCCGTGAAGAGAGGATCTTCAACTACAGGCTGTCCAGGGCAAGACAGGTGGTGGAAATGCCTTTGGCATCCTGGCCAACAGGTTCCAGATATTTCTCACCACCATGCAGCATGACCCAGAGACTGTGAGGAGCATTGTGGAAGCTTGCTGCATCCTGCACAATCTCATGCGCACCCGCTACTCAGTTTTGCAGAACAAACTTGTGGACCGTCAACAAGGCAATGGGGACATGGATCCTGGTGAATGGAGGCAAGGACGTAACCTCATAAACACTGTGGATGTACAAGGCCCCAACAGAGCTTCACGTGGAGGGAAGAAGCAACGCAACCTACTGAGACACTGGTGCAACTCCCCAGCTGGAGCAGTGGAGTGGCAAGACAGGATGGTAGATGATTAATGGATGCTTCCATGAGGCTGTCGCATTACACTGATAAGATTGTGCCATGAATGTTGAGTGGTCCTACAATGAATAGGGCATTAATAAAGACCTTTGTTTATTTTGAAATCTGTTGATCAATGAATAAATTGTTACTCATAATAAAAGTCCATATGTGTGGCAGCTGGGATGGTGGACCATACAGTCCCACTATGTTTGCACTGGAGGTTTATCTATCCCACAACTATCCTTATCTATCCCACAACTATCCTTCTCCATCCCACAACTATCCTTATCTATCCCACAACTATCCTTACCTATCCCACAACTATCCTTATCTATCCCACAACTATCCTTATCTATCCCACAAGCATGCAAAGGCTTAACCATTTGTTGAAAGTTTTCACCAACACTTTATTGAGTAAAAAAAATGAACCAAGTGTCTTAAGCAAAGATAACCTTTATTAACTTTCTTAGGTAAACTTTATGACTTTATTAAATAAGCAAAATGAACCAAGTAAACTGAATTAAGTGTGTTAAGCAAAGATAACCTTTATTAACTGTCTTAAGTAAACTGTATGACATTATTAAAAAAGCAAAATGACCTAAGTAAAGTGTCTTAAGCAAAGATAAAGTGAACAAGTAACAACTCAGTCTCTGGCACTATTCTCAGTCACTCTGAGTCATGTCCATGGTCTCAGCTGTTAAGCGGGCAGGGACTGTGGAGGTGGCTGTGGCTTAAGTGCTGGTCTGAGGCGCCATTGGGGTGCTTGGCCCCGAGGGTACAACAGGGGATGGTGTGTTCAGGAAGCTCTCAGAGAGCTGACTCAGTTGAGAAGCCCTTCATGAAGTACCTGGGATGTCAGGCACAAGACTGATGACAGATTGTCCATTGACGGGCTTGGCTGTGAGGTGGAGGAAGGAGGAGTTTAGTGGGGCTGTCTGGTCTGCAGCTGGGCGAGGTGTGGCATTTGTGGTGTGCGATGAATGTGGGCCTGGACTGGAAAGGGCTGCCTCTGCTGTGGGAAGTCCTGGTACTCGTAGCCTTGGTAGGTGAGGGGCTGCTGAAAGCCGTGGGTGGGCTGTGACATTGCCTGGGGTGGAGGAGCAGACCTGGACTGGGTTGGAGCAGGTTCAGCTGGGCCTTGAGGGTTGTGCAGAAGTGCCATTATCTTCTCCTTCATCACGTGGTACTGGGCCTCGGGCAGGTCCCTCAGGGTCTGGCTCACGTAGGTGATGAAGGGCTTCCGGTCCGAGGATGGTATGTCACTGTGGACCAGCTGAGAGAGAAGTTCTGTGCTGGTGTTCATTGTGTCCCTGATCTCCAACAGCACACTGTGGCTCTGGCACTCCAGTCTGCCTCTCTGCCTTCATCCTGTGGAGCTGGGGGTGGGGGTGGGGGTGCATTGGTCTCTGGTGGCTGCCGCTTCTTCCTCCATTTGTGACAGGGGATCCTCCAAGTCTGCCGGCATGGGTAGTGCAGCTGTCGGGGGGGGGGGTCTCTGCTGTGGGGCCCTCTGAAGACACCTGCCTGGACAGTGTAGCTGGCTCCTGGCTGGAAGAGGACTGGCTGTCTGTGGGCTGTCTGAGGGAGAGGGGTGTCAGAGGGGCTGCTCCTCAGTGGCGGACCTCACCCTCCAGGAAGCTGCACTTGGCCATGACATACATCTCCCGGTCAGTGAGTTTGACAGTGGCCTGCCCGGAATTTTTGAGGTGTAGCTTGCCATACCAGGTGTGAATGTGCTTCCACCATCCAAGGAGGTCTGCAGTGTAGCCCAGGCTCTCTGCCTTGTCTCTCCAAGCTGCCTGCTTCTTCTTGGTGTCACGATACAGTCTGTGGCCCTTTCTCGTTCTCCCTCAGCCATTCCAGCACCTCATCCTCATGCTCCTTGGAAACGATGTTTCCTCTCTCCCTTCTCCTTTCCTTGCCTCTTCCTCCCTCTGGCAGGGGCTTGAGCAGCAGGGCCTTCAGGTTCTTGAGCAGCAGGGCCTTCAGCAGTAGGGATTTGAGGGCCTTGGGGCTGGTCCACCACAGCAGCAGCACCAGCAGCAGCAGCTTCAGAGTCAGTGCCAGGGGGTGGGATGGTGGTTCTGTCCTTCTTGCCAGGGCTGGCAGGAGTAGGCACCGGCTTCCTCTTCTTGCCTGACTGACGAACCATGGTGTTCTTTGAAGATGTATGCGGCAGCACGTCTTTCCTCTGAATGCTGACTGCATGCGAGCTGCATACTTTTATATCTGCGGAGCTGACGCAATTCATACTCCCCGCATGCGCAGTGAATGCTTTGTATCCGACAGACATCCACGCGGCATCCCCTTTGTTTCCTGTAGGTGTCCATGATGCATCCGCTTCATCCGCTATGCATCCGCCCCTTCCACTATGCGTCCGCTTCACAATTCTCCCCCGGAACCCCTTCGGATGTGTAATCCGCTTCCATCCGCTAGGCTTCCTATGTACATCCGCTTAATATCCTCGCTACATACTACCCCGTTCTACGTACTACGTCCGTTCTTTTCCGGGCTGGTGATGCAAATTTTTGCCACTTTTGGGAGCGGATGACAACAGATGGAGCCACCCCCGAAATTTTGCTCGTCCGCTGTCCTTTTTGCATATGTTTTGCGTCCATTGGCCAGTGGGACCTAGCCTTAAGAGAAACATTTGTTAAGTGACTTTTGCCCCATTTTATGAACTTTCTTGTCATAGTTGTTAAGTGAATCACTGCAGTTTTTAAGTTAGTAATACTGTTAAGTGAAACTAGCTTCCCCATTGACTTTGCTTGTAAGGTTGCAATGACCCGGGACATTGCAACTGTCATAAACATGAGTCAGTTGCCAAGTGTCTGAATTTTGATCACGACCATGGGGTTGCTGCAACCGTCATCAGTTTGAAAAGCTGTCTTAAGTCACTTTTTTCAGTGCCCTTTGTAACTTTGAACGGTCACTAAATGAATTGTTGTAAGTCGAGGACTATCTGTATTCCTATTTCTGTCAGTATCTTGCAGTTCAGCTAGCTAATGCTTGCCTGTGACATCCCCTTGATCTGGGAAGATCAAGCTTTGAAGTTATTTTTGCTTTTGCATGGAAATGTTGAGGGAGGGTGAGGCTGGATCTCAGGGAAGATCTCAAGTCTAATATGGACGCGAGGGGATGGCTTGCATTTGGTGGAGCTGGACGTTCGTTGTTGATTTCCATGTTTTCTTTGAAGCTCTTGTTGTTTCTATTATTGTTGGTGAGCTGTCCACTCCCTTAAAGTTGATGGAGAGAAAACACAGGGAAGAAATAGTTCATAAACAAACAGACAGACAGAGGGACAGACAAATAAATGCTGGCTACTGCAAGTTTTCCTTACAAAGTTTTCCAATGTAAAGGGAATGACATGCTCCAAATCTGCTGCTGTTAGCATAATTTTTTTAAAAAAAATTACATGCCATTTCCATTCGTTCTTTACTGTTTATAGTTTTTGAAATAAGAAAAAAAAAACCTTTTCTTTGCCATATTTTATTTGGTACTTCTCCTGGAAAAGTTTGAAATAAAAAAAACCCGTGTTTAATTTTGAAAGAACCATTACATTAACTCTTGCAATTCAACCAAGAATATTTAACTATTTTTATCCCACGTTTTCATTTTTTTTTAAATCATATTGATGTGAAATTATTATCATCTGGTTGATTTTTTAAAATAAATTTCCTAGATATTAGAAGGATTTCTTTTCCATGGGTCTATTTAAAATACTAGCTATCTCAATATTTTAGGAAAGGTATAGACGAAGATGAATTGGATTCATGACAAAATTGGTTAACCTTGGCACTTTTGCAAATTTGTTCAAATCTATCTTAAGGTCCTTAGCTGAATTACTAGAATTTGCAATAGATGATATATCACCTGCAAACAAAATCACCAATTAAGAACGGCTACAGTTCTTAACAGTCAGAATTCTTTCCGAATGGACTTGCTATGACTAAAAATAGCAGATGGTATTGGCCTTCCTCGAGCTGATGAAGAGCTAAAACTGTGCCGGCTATATATTAAAACCAGGCAGGTTTCACAGCTGCTGAAAGAATTTGCACAGCTTTGATGATTTGTCAGTTCAAGCAACAAGAATGCCGTCTGGAGTCTTAAATTGTTTATCTTTAATATAAAGCTATATATTTCTGAAATACCTGGATGTTTAGAGGGAATAGGAGGCTGTCTTTCTGGGAGATGACTGGATGCATCTGATCACACCCTTTTCATTCAACATATTTGACTTGACCTCTGATTTTTCCACCGTGAAGATATATAGATTGAAAGCCCCTGTTCCATGTATAGTAGGCACTGGGAGGTTGCTGGTTTTTTGTTTGTACATTAAAGCTATTGAGATAAATTCTTTGGGTTTGGATTTCCTTTCCTCACATCTCTAATGCAAAATTTAAATTAGGGCATATAAACTTGCTGAAGGAAATGACATGTAAATTGCTTCATATTTTTTTAAATCCAAGGCAGGCTGGGTTCAATGGGATAGGATAAATAAATTGCAACAACAACACCAGCAATTATCTACAATGTCACGATTGAGTTGCCAAAATTATATATTGGAAGCTTTGCCAGAAATTTGGGTTCGAATGCAGCAAAAATTACTGCACCAAGTTGACAAAGTTCTTGAAAATGAACAGGTCAAGATCTTGTGGGATCTAAACAGATACCTGGCCCACAACATGGCTGACACTACTGTGGAAAAGAAAAAAGTCTGGTTCATTGATATTGCAACACCAGGTGATGCACGAATTGAAGAGAAACAGGTAGAAAAAAAAATAACAAAATATCATGATGTGCAAATTGAAGTTAAGCGATTGTGGAGGAAGAAATCAATGGTTCTACCAATAGTAATAGGAGCCCAAAGGGTTGCCTAGATACATTGACATTTTGAACTTATATTAGACTTGAATATTCTGATTTTTCAAAAAAAACACCTTACTCGGAACTGCCTATATACTCAGGTGCTACCTTAACAGCTCTTTGGTCTTAGGACTTAAACTGTTAAGTTTTTATCAGTCTCAGACTGTGAATTGAATTGAAAATTAAATCTTAAATAATAGGTACCCCCCCCCAAAAAACCAAAACAAAACCCAACTCCTTGTGTGAGTTGAGAAATTAGTGTTTCCCTAGTAAAAGTAGTTTATTTAAATAGTTATTTCTATCAATTTTCATACATTCTCACACCTGTATCTTTCTTCTCCTTTAAGTAAATAGCTCTAAAATAATCTCTCCAGTGGTGAGATTCAAGAAATTTTACTACCGGTTCTGTGGGTGTGGCTTGATGGGTGTGGCAGGGAAAGGATACTGCAAAATCCCATTTCCTCTCCACCCCACTAACCTGCTTTCCAGCTCCATTCTCCTGTGCAGGGCAACCAAAGAAGACCCAGCCGATCAGCTGGGACTCAATGGGAGGCAGAGAAGAGATGGAGACGGGGCCAGTCAGAGGTGGTACTTGCCGGTTCTCCAGAACTGGTCAGAACCTGATGAATACCATCTCTGAATCTCTCCCATCCGTGGTTATATTTCTGTTTTTATTGATCGAGTAGTAGCCATACTCTTACTTTCACACACTTTCTTTGAGCACATCCTACAATAAAAAGTTGCTGGCAAAGTTTTCCATTAACAATAAGCATGTCTCTGCTAAATCTGATTTTGCGCTGTGCAGACCATAATAAAGACACGCTTTATCTAATCAAAAGCTGTTGCTGTGGAGATATAACAGGCCCAGGAGTCCCTTCAACGTCACCTTGAGCTGTTAGACAATCCAGGGGTGGCCAACCAGTCAGAGGCTAAGAGCCACAGTTTTAACTGTGTAAACTACAAAGAGCCACATCATACACATGGGCACACATGAACTACCCCAATCCCAATCAGTGCCCTTTGGAAATTCCTGGTCGGTGTTAGCATGGAGTGAACTGAAGTGCCGCTGAAGATTTGAAGCCTTGAAATGCGCCAGTGATGCTTGACATATAAGGCAGAATGGCTTGCCATTGCATTCAACCCCAAAAAATTAATAAATAAACTCTCCCACTCTTTTAAAAACGTCCTGTGTTCATTTTCATATTTTCGTTTTGCTGTGCATTTTTTCCCTGCCATTTTGACAGTGAATTTGGTAGGCCTACACACTACTCAACGAGTTTCCCTCCAAGTCATTTGCGTCAACGCTCATGCGCGTGATATGCACGTACTGTAAAAAACACACAAACACAAAATTCGACATGAACGTAAGAGCCGCCCGAAACTGGGCAAAGAGAGGCATGCGGCTCGGGAGCCACGGGTTGGCCAGGCCTGCATTAGACAATGTCATCTTGAGCTGTTAAATGCAAAAATTCATAAATACAATCCTGAAAACTGGCTGTGATGTCTTTCTATAACCACTAGGTGGCTATCAATCATTCTTAAAACAAATCCTCAACCACAATGGAGAAACATCAAAACATAGTTTTCACACTCTTGGCTACCATCAGCCACAGCAATAGATGTGTGTTTCTATCTCCCAATCTAATCAACCGGAAGATGTTTTGTTTCAAGGTGCATGCAGATATAAGCAAATTACTACAGGGAGTCCTCAACTTACGATGACAACTGACCCCAAAATTTTCTGTTGCCAAACGAGACAATTGAATCTTGCCCCATTTGACCTATTTACAACCTAATTGCTACAGTTGTTAAGGAAATCACTGCAGTTATTAAATTAGTAAGGCAGTTGTTAAGTGAATCTTTCCCATTGACTTTGTCAGGTCGCAAAAGGTGACCCTAGGACATTGTAACCGTCATAAATAGGAACCAGTTGCCAGGTCTCTGGATTTTGATCATGTGACCATGGGGATGCTGCAAGTCATAAGTCACCTTTTTCACTGCTGTTGAAACTTCGGTCACAAAATGAACTGTTGTAAGTCAAGGTCTACAAATGCTCCCATGGCTTATGACAAGCTTCTCCTATTATTCTTCTAAAGCAATTTGTGTAATTCAAGAATTCCAAGGCAATACCGAAGATCCATTGGGGACATGCGGGCTTCAGAAAGGTTTGAGTGGGAGGGAATGTTTGGGATCTGTGCAAGGACATCATTCTCTGCTGTTCCATGATGAAAGCTGCCTTTGTTTTTTTTTTTTTCACTTTATTGCATATATTAGTATCTGAATTCCAATTACTTTCATGAATGTATTTCTCAAAATATCGCCTTTTTTTTTGTAGGCATAAATGGAAGACTGAAAGGATGGGGGATGCGGAAGGGATGCCAGCCTACTTTATTAAAAAAAAAAAAAAAAAAAGCACAAAGATGCTGCCTCCTTGCAAGTTGCAAAACAATTGATCTGAATCATTTTAAATGGGCATAGCTTTGAAAGGCATTGATTTTAATGTTAAAAAGACCCTCCTTGTGACCATAAGCGACAAGGATTTCAAATTAGAACACTCACAATACTTTTGGACCCTTTCATATAACACACAATGCAGTATTACTGTCTATACCAGGGGTCTCCAACCTTGGCAACTTGAAGACTTGTGGACTTCAACTCCCAGAATTCCTTTGCTGGCTGAGGAATTCTGGGAGTTGAAGTCCAAAAGTCTTCAAGTTGCCAAGGTTGGAGACCCCTGGTCTATACAAATGTCTATTGTTATCCATAAGGCACAACTGAATACTTGTATTTAGTGGAAACAGGTGTCTGATCTATGAAATGTATTTTTTTTTTACATTGCACAGAAGGGAAACTCAGGGTGAAGAAAATATGACTATTACAGCAGCTTTCAGAGACACATGGATTTAAAAATACACCATATGTATAGGTAGTCCTCAACGAAAGATCACAATTGAGCCCAAACTTTCCGTTGTTGAGTGAGACAGTTTGATTTGCCCCACTTCACCACTTTTGTTGCCACAGTTGTTAAGTGAATCATTAGCTGTTAATAATATGGTTGTGAGTCTGGCTTCCTCATTAACTTTGCTTGTCAAAATGTCATAAAAGGTTCACATGACCCAAGGCACTGCAACCAACACAAATATGAGCCAGTTGGCAAGCATGTAAATTTTGATTGTGTAATCACACAGATGCTGCATCGGTTAGTGTTGTGGCTCGTCCGCAGCAGGTGAGGACGCTGAGGCCTCAGAGAGCAAGGACTTGGGTGAGGGGCCTGCGTGTAAGGCAGGGATGGGGCCAGGACCATCAGGGAGTGGAATGCTGCCTTCGGAGATTGTGGAGGCTGGCAGCAGTGATGAAGAGGTTCCCGAGGAGCCTGGGCCCAGTGTGTGCGTGCGCAGGGCTGCTTGAAGGAAAGAGCAGCTGCAGCAGCACGGGCGACTCAGGAGTAAGGCTGCAAGGTGATGGCCCCTCCCTTAAGAAATAAAAGCCAGCTGAGAAACCGGAGTTCTTTGCAGGAAGCAAAGAAGTTCTTGCACTTCAAGCCTTGTGGATGTTCGACCTATCTGGTTTGTGTTTGGAGACTTTTTGTTTTGAATAGTTCTTGGCAATTGAATCTAGTGTACATGGCAGCCTTGCACAACCTTGGCAAGGCTCGTTCTTATCAGAGACAATTCGTTTTCATAGCCTTTTAACTGTGAACGAATGGAATTCGCAGGGAAGCATTAAGAAGCTTTGTTTTTACCTCTGTTTGGTGTTTGTTTCCTTGGAACAAGGTTTGGGTCAGAACAGTCAGGTGAAAAATGGTCATGTCACTTTTTTCAGTGCATTGTAACTTCAAATGGTCACTAAAGGAATGGTGTAAGTCAAGGACTATCTGTACAAAACTTTCAAGACATGAATCAAAATGATTGAAAAATAGTAAACCCTCAAAAGGCTAACATACCAGAACAATTGGATCAGTTATTCTTCATCAGATTAGATCCAGGATACAAACCTGTTTTATTTCTCAGTTTCATCAGCTTTGTCCTTGAAAGGATCCAGTGACAATAATAGGATTTCCAGGCCCACGTATGAACAGCAGGGGCTAGATGGAACCATCACTTTATATGCTTATAAACCAGCATTTAGCCATTTTTGCACCCAGGAGGATTGCCTTACAAGAAACGTTATCTACATGAAAGCGTCCTTCATCAAGAGTGTCTTACTCCTAGCATATCATCCTTCAGTATTTACTTCCACAAATAAGTTGTACCTTTTATGAAGATGTACTGGAAGAAAGTCCACAAGCCATGTTGGAAATATTTGACAATTAAGCAAATAAGTGAACTAGATTTGATACAAAAGGATAGATGGCTGCCCGAAGGAAGGCAAGCAAAACAAATGAGGCCTTTGATCTATCATCTTCTCTCAATCTTCAAGGGACACTTAGGAATGAAAATTACTTTGAGGGAAAAAAACCTTCCTTGTGTAAGATGGACCTAGCAAGTTTTCTTCAGACACCATACTTTCACGCTGAAGATATAAGTTACCAGAAGCACATGAAGCATGCCCATTCTCTTCACACTTAAAAGCAGGCAACTTGGATACACCATACATAATAGGTCACACTCCTTTATTCTGTGACCCTAATCGATAAATTCAGTTTGGACAGAAAACTATCTGAGATAATTTTAGGCTGCATAAATCCTGATAACCACTAGATGTCAGTACAAGAGAACAGAAAATCCCAACTTGATTTAGAGCAGCAACTGCCAAGGAGAAAATTTTGGTGGGCCACAGAGAAACCTCACCCCAGAGCACCCCCCGAAAGCAATTAATCCAGTCTGCTTAGAAACACAAGGCTACGCCACCCACATGGCTGGCGGGAAACCCCCCCCCCGCTCACTCACTCCTGACCCAGCAAACTTGCCTGCTAAATTGCTATTTTTTTTTCTTTCCAACCATCATCTGTTCTGCTGTGCTGGCAGATTTAGATCAGCTAGGAAAAAGGAAATGTTTGGATTTCTTGCTTTCTCGCTGGTCTTTAGATTTTCGGATTTGCTTCTAAGCACAGCTGAACCTCCCTTAGGACTGAAGGTTCTGTTATTCAGTGCAGACTCACAGCAAGCAAATTTTATGTGACAGACTCAGGTAGCTGATGGCAGATAGATAGATCACTGTATGATTCTGTGAGCAACTCAATCTGCCTGCCTGCTTTGCCTGATTTTGGGTAAAATTTGATTTTTTTTAATGAAAAAAATTCAATATTTATATAAATATTTATAATATTTACATATAGCCAGTCACATGACCACCAAGACACATCCACAAATTAGGCCACACCCACAGAACCAGTTAGTGGTCCCTGGGATCTAAAATTATGAGTTTGGTGGTCCCTGAGGTCCAAAAGGTTGGCGGACCCGATTTAGAGGATGTTCCCTAAATGAACACTGGATATTGCCTTCCAGTTTGAACTACTGGTGGTAACCTCATAGAACTATGCTGCAGGTTGGAATTTTATTGAAAAACAATATATGAACTCTTTGAAGAAACTGCCTCTTTTCTACAGATCACATGGTTGTGATTAATTGAACAAAAAAAGAGAACAGTTTTTTGTATCTTTGCAGCTGGTTTCACCTGATTTTAATTATAATTAATGTTTGCCTTTAAAAAAATTGCTAGTTTCACGAAAAACTGTTTAGAACAGAGAAGAAAAACATGATTACTGTTATTTATTGAAGTTGGAGGTAGACAAAGCATTGCCAAGAATTTACAATACATTTAATTTACAACATGCTTGTATTTAACATTTCATTTTAAAAGGAAACAGTTACTGTTTTTTTTATTCCTGAGTTTCTCAGTATCAGCAGAATTGGTAAGTAAAAGGAATGGCATGGTATATTTTCAAGTCAATAGTCATATCTTATGAAGGCTTGGTTTTACCAGAGAGATGGATTATTTCAATAATGATTAACCATTTTTTATGCATGTTTTTTTAAAGGAGCATATTCACAGTTACAGAAGGTTGAGTTTGGGATTCTAGATTTTTTTTCATTGAAAGAACCCTGCACAGCAAAACAAATATGCAAAAAGAAAGCAGCAAATTTAGATAAAATTCAGCACACACACATGGTAGGAAGCAAACAGATTGTACGTTTTGCATGTAAAAAAGTCCCTGTTTTAATTAATTTATCAAATTTCAAGCAACAAAAGTAGGAAATATTGTCAGGTTAAACCCTTGCATTACCTGTGCCAGTCACAACAGGAAATACTGAACAAGAGAATCTGACTTAATCAACATATCATCTACTCTCAGTGCATATAATATCATCTACTCCCACTCCATGCTTTCATTTCAAAGAATGAAGGAAACCTTATGTTGTCTTGCCTTTCTTCGCTTGTTATGTACTTCTTTTTAGAACTAAATATAACTGACTACCCAATGTTTCCCCTTGAAATCAAGTATGAAAAGTTATATTATAGAAAAATAAAGATGTTCAGTAATTGTTTGGCAATTAGGATTATACTGTTTCAGATTATCTCTATGTGAAGAGCTGGTTGAGGGGCTTTGGGCCACTGTGAAATACAGCAACTGGACTGTAAATTTCCAATGTTCATAGGGTCCATATTGCGAGCTGCAACTCTATGAAATTGATGCTCAATATGCACATTAGGAGTTGTTTTCCAACTGAGTGTGAGCACACAGTGAAGAAAATTGCTGTATTTTTCAAATGAACTTTTAAAAGAAGTACCAGAAATTATGAACACATAGGTGACCTATATACTAGGAAATCTATAAAGTAGGAGGAAGAAAAGGGACTACAGAATTGTTTCTAGAGATAGTCATGGAGGCAGAATGAAACATTCACATAATCATATAATCTCATTTATAAAGGCACTAGCTTCCAAAACAAATATTCAAATATAGGCAACTGGTTCTCAACAAGCGTGCATGGACTCAGTATAGGTTAAGTACAGGCAGTCCTCAACTTATGACCATTTAATCATGGTTCAAAATTACAACAGCCTTTGAAAAAGCAATTTCCAATCTGTACTTTCACTTATAACTGTTGCATCATCCCTGCGTCATGTGACTGCAATTTGTGACCTTTTTGTCAATTTCTGGCAAAAAATGCGTATTGAAAAAGCTGGATCTGCTTACCGTTCGTGTTGATTCACTTAATGAGGGCTGTAAAAATTATCATAACATCAGATGTGATCCAACTTACAACCACAATGATTTATGATGGAAATTCTGGTCCCAATTGTGATCCTAAGTTGAGGACTACCTGTAATTGAAGCATACCTTGAAAAATATCAATAGAAGTGGTAAAAGTATGATTCTTGGGGAAAAAGTTTTGTTTCTACTATAATAGAGCTAAGGTTTTTTCAAGAGGGACTGCTGTAATTTATGATATAAAAAGGGTTGAGCACAACAGCTTCAAAATTCATATTAAAATGGTTACATCTAATTTATTTAATAAAAGATTTGTACAATTATATACATATACATAAATATAATATTTACAGTCTCTTTTCTTTGCTCAGTTTTTAAGCAAACACACAACTTGAGGTTATATTACCGTTTCTTTTGATTCAGGCAATTGCAATGGCTTAAAGTTTACAACTTCTTTATATGTGATACCTGGAAAAGTTAAAGAAACACAAAAATATTCACATTAGATTATTTAAAAAAAAATAATTCAAAATTTAGTAAGACAGTGCAGTCATCCAGATTTGGGAGGTGAAAAGTGATCTGGAGCTTGGTGCAGGCAAGCACATCACATTTGTTAACTAAAATTGTTTATCTTTTCCTGAGATCTCATAAGTGTATTATTAAGTGTATTAACCAATGTCATCAATAGCCTACAGTTTGAGGTCTCCCATTTAGCTATAAATGAACTTTTAAAACACAATTTATGGCATTCAATTTTAAAATGCCAACAGCAACAAATTAATCTCATTATATATAACATTTTGAATGTTGAGCTCGATTTTGTAAATTTGAATTGGCCCAATTAAGGTTTACATGTACACAGAGGGTTGATGATGGTAGCTTTTCCAATTATATATTTCAGGTACTTTAAACAACCAATAACTAGAAACCCGAAAGAATGCAGTTTCCCATCCTCTTCCTTCACTGATTCTCAGAAAAAGCCAGTTTGATCTTACTACAGTACTTTAAAAGCCACCTGATACACAAAGTAGTTGATGATTTTCATGGTATGGAAGTAAATAGCTTGCACACATAGCCTTGTAAGATTCTGAAAGAATTTTGCCACCTTAATGACCATGAGTGTCTGATTAAAACTCAAGGACAGAAAAAAATCTTCCTAATTAATCCCCGTAATGCAAAATTTACAGAATGCTGTCAGTAAATAATTTTTTTCCCTCATAAGGGCAGTTTTAGTAATTACTATTAAATTTATACCATGCTATTTCTGCTTATAGAAGCTTTCATAGCTATTTACATTTCTCCATGCTGTACTCTCATTTCTTGTCCATCCATGTGTATTCAAGTCTATTGTAGAACTGAGCATAGAAAAGACATTTGTCTAAGAGTTTAGGAAATTGGAAGAAGGAAATAATATAGGTCAAAAAGACAGAATGGAACAGCAAGGACAAAGTATTTCTATGTGCCTTATTTAATGCAGCAGATTCTTCAGTTCCCCTGAATTATATTTTAATTAAAATGTGTAAAAATCTATTTGAAGAATGTAGATAATGTTTCCTACACCAATCCCATTGTCACTAGAAAACTGCTATTCAACACAATTCCAAACATACACTTCCATTCATCCAGGGGAAGATCCATGTTGTCAAAAGTGTCATCATATTTCTCTGCTTTGTTTTCCTCATCAGGATCATGAATGGTTTCAAAATAAGAATGTGCCAAAGCTTCACTTGCTGTTATTCTCTTCTCTGGATCTAACACCAGCATCTTTTCCAAAAGGTTCACAGCTGGATCAACAAATCAGAAAGAAAGTTTAAGGACAAACACCTTGGAAATAGACAAAGCATGTACTTAATATTTTGTGTTAAGTTCTGCGTCTTTTAGAGCAGAGGTGTCAAACTTGGGGGCCACGGGCTAAATGAGACATGCATTAACCACGCTCACCTGTTTTAGCACAGCGGGGAAAAGGCGCAATATGTCACATGACAACATGATGATGCGGTTTGACCCCCCTGTTCTAGATATCATGCAGTTGAACAGACGCTCAAAGAACTGTAATTTATAATAAAGTGTATCTAGCAGGAAAAGCTGACCTTTATTAGCCAGATAATCTGACAATTATGAAGAAATCATTGAGAAAATAATTCTACAATGAAATTTTCACAGGGCACAAAAAAAAAAAAAATCCTGAACGTTTTTGTAAAAAGATAGAAGATAGGTCAGCCTGTTTACTATCCTGATAAATTTTCTAATATACTACATCCATCAATATTTAACTTACCTGAAGCATTTGCATTTTTCAAAATGGCAGCAAAATCTTTTTTCTGTACTTGTGGAAGTCTTTTGATATAATTTTTTGCCTTAAAATGAATAGATACAAAGATTACTGGATATTAATTGTTTATGAATTCAGGAAATGAAACAAAAAAAAAATTGGAGGCCACCAAACTGGGTTTTATTCTTGGTGAATATATGGGAAAAAATCCATTTATGGAATACATGGACAAATTACATTCGAGTTCACTTTGGACCTGAAATTCCTAAATTAGTTCATACCAATTTGCCTACTTTCAATAATTTCCATAGTTTAAGATAATTTGATTTTGTTTTCTCAGATCACAGATGCAGGCAAATCATAAATTTTGCAAATGGGTATACACACACACACACACACACACACACACACACACACACTATACAAGTAAAGCTTTCCCTTTTCCAGTTATGTCAGTGGTCAGTGCTCATTTCTGTTTCTTAGCCGAGGGAATCAGCATTGTCCAAAGATGCTTCTGTGGTCATGTGGTCAGCATGATACACTGAGGCGCACAGAACGCTGTTATCTTCCCACCAAAGTGGTACCTATTTATCTATTCAAATTTTGCACACTTCCGAACTGCTAAGTGGGCAGGAAATGGTAGAAGTAACAGGAGCTCACTCTGTCACAAGTTGCTCAGATCTCAAATCCAGGCTGTCGGTTTTGTAGCTGACAAGTTCAGAAAAGCTTATAAGGTCGTTACAAAAGGAAGTGCTATGTACAGGTGATTCTCCAACTTACAACCATTCATTTAGGGAATCTTTGAAGTTACAACGGCATTGGAAAAGTGATTTACAACAACTGAATCTTGCACTTAGCCAGCAACATCACCATGGTCACTTGATCAAAATTTGGGCCCTTGGCAATTGGCATGCATTTATGACAGTCGCATTACTCAGAAGCCATGTGATTGTCATTTGTAACCATTAGAGCCGGCTTCCGACATGCAAAGTCAATGTGGGAGGCCAGATTCGCTTAACAACCGGGTTATTATCTTAACAACCGCAAGTGATTCACTTAACAAAAAGGTTGTAAAATTGGGCACAGCTCACTTAACAATTTGATTAACAACATAAATCCTGGACTCAGTTGTGGTCATAAGTCAAGGATTAACTGTATATAATGTAAATCCAATTTGTAGTGAAATCAAGTTTTACATTCTTGCACCTTTTACTTTTGTCTATGTGATTTTTAATTATAATTAATCAAATTTATATAGCTATCCATCTCATCAGAAGTGATGTCAGAAGGCTTCCACCTCTCTCTTTCTTTGATTTCAGATCATTTTCTTGCGATCATGTGAAAATTTGTTCTCACATCAAGCCTACCTCACATGGAAAGGGGAAGTTCAACAACATCTTAAGGGTAAAAGAATAACAATAATTAATTTAAAGTTTTAAACACAAGGTATCTGAAATATTTCTTTTTAATAATTAGAACCATATAAAATTTCCTATGATGTATAGTTTTTAAGATAGCAATCATTTATATTAATGGGGTATGGATGACTGTGAATAAAAAAGTGTATTAAAAAACCCAACTAAAAAAAAGTTTCCAATAGTTTCTAACCAGATATCCTTGGTTTGCTGCTTTCAATGCTGCGTGAAAAGAAAATCTTGAAATAGAACTAGTACACTTAAGTTCCACAGAACCATCTATTTCTGAACCTGCTTATGTAAATTTGGCAAAAGCAGCAACTTACATCTTGGCTTTGTAGTTTCTGAACAAAATCCTGAGTTGGTGTGCCTGTAACTTTCATAATTTCTGTAAGCTGGTCCAGATCTGAATGTCAAAGTCAGGAATCAAATATTTAGTCAGCTTGTTATTTAAAAAATGATATAATTAATCTGATTTTCTTACTGTTGAAATCAAAGCATATAACATATATATTTCATATACATTTTCATAACTATCAGCAGTTGGCTAGGAATTAACAACTAAAAGGATACCCCTCAAACAATCATTAATGGGTCATCACTTTTGTTTTTTTTAACCACACTTTTGGACATCTCATTGAGTGTTTTCAGGCTTTCGTACCTACATTAAAATTTTAGATTTCTTTCTTTGTTAAACTAGCATCAGTGATCTCAGCTTCTAAATTTTGAAGATAAAAAGCTATGTTTGTCTTTAAATACTGATTCTTCATAACTCATTTTGAGCCTCTAAAAATGTCCGTGACAGTAAAAGAAAAAAGAAAAAGAAAAGATAAGCTCAAAGGTTACCTGCATCAACATATATAAACTAAACTAAAATGCAATCCTATATGCCAAATGTTGGAACCAAAAATGTGACTTTCAACCAGCATTTAATTAAATTTAATCAAAATAGAGCCTTGGTGGAGTAGTAGTTAAAATGCAGCATTGCAGGCAAACTTTGCCCACAGCCTGGAATTCGATCCTGACATAGCTAGAATCTTCCACCCTTGAAAGATTGGTAAAATGAAGACTCAGATTGTTGGGTGCAATATGCTTCTTCATTGTAAACTGCCCAGAGTGCTGTAAAGCGCTATGGGATGGTATATAATCCCAAATGCTATTTCTATTGTTATGAGCTGTGACAAACTATTAATCTTGCAACTTCCTGACAAAGCTACAGACTTCCAAAGCTGGCTTGATGTTTGCAAGTAAATAGTTCAAACTGAACATTTTTCACTTGAAGTGATTACGAAGTGGCTTACTTTGGTACCTGAATGTTTGCATATTTCTCCAACTTAATGTGAAACATTCATCAAGAAAGGATACGATCATTGCCCTTGAAAAGGGGCCTTCCCGTTACCATCTCAGCCATTATACACCCCACCGACCAGATATCCACTGAAACACAAAAAATGCACTCATTAAATTGGTGTGAGCAGCATCTAAATTCAGCTCATCAATCAACAAAACCTTTAAAAAGAAAGCAACAGCACAAAATCAGTGTTTTGTGATTTGTAACTGAAAATATGCATTCGATTTCTGTAATTTCAATGGATCATTGAATGTTTTTTTAGAATGCTGAGCTACAGGCATCTTCTTTCTTTCAAAGTTTCTGTTCTTTAGCATTGATGAAGCAGCTAGGTATGATCCAAATCAAAGCTATCTGTTGTGCCAGCTCTTTATTATATTTTAAATTTTCATGTAAGCAGCTCAGTGTGATATAGTATCATTGCCATTTTATCAGCTCATAAATTTTATGTTAGACCGGAAAAAAAATCAGCTCCAGTGAGTTCTATGAATCAGTGGACTATTATTTAAAAATAAAAATAAAACTTCTACAGTTGGCTTATTATTGCGACATGGGTTTTCTGGAAGTACCAGCCTCCTTTGTCAGAAGTGCAATCAGTAGTAACTAATAATTAAATAATTAATATAGTAATTAATACTCAAAATTAGCACAGAGAAAATAATTGTTGATTGAAGTCTGCAAGAGAGGAGGAGGAAGAGGAGGAGGAAATTGTGGGAGAGATCTTAGGTAATCACAATGATGATCTGACATAGGAATACATGTATGAAAGGCAATACAGGTAGTTTTCATTTAATGATGATAATTGGGCTGCAGGATGTGTGATGGTTTGTGAGAGGCAACATATGGGGGCTGGGTTTGGGGTGGCTGCTCCAGGAGGAGAGACTTGAACTTTTGCTTATGGATCTTTGCTTTGGGGAAGCTAGCAAGGAAGGTTGCAAATGGCAATCATGTGACTGCAGAACACTGCAACCGTTGTAACTGCAAGCCAGTTGCCCAGGTTGCAAATCACATGAGTGCGAGGATTCTGGGACCTGAGAAAATTTTCAGAATCAGTTGTAAGTCTCCTTTTTCAGTGCTACTGTACCTTCAAATGGTCGCTGAACAAATGATTGGCAAACAAAAAGTATCTTTAGCAGAGTTTTCAGGAGCTACATATCGCTACTTGGCTTCCAAGTCCCTATAGTAAGGGGCCAATGTTAAGAATGGCTGAATAGGAAAACCAGACAAGTGAAGTCAGAAATGGCAAAGCCTTGAAACCCAAGAGTTTCAGAAACCTACCTGATGTTCTGCAGATGACTAGAACCAACAGGTTTCCCTCTAGAAATGTTATAGAAATTAATATGCAAACATCTACACTACCTGTTGTTAAATTTTTTGCAATGTTATTCAATGTCTCTGTTAATAAAACTGAGTTTTTCAGTTGGTCTACAAAGAGATCACAAGGTAGTTTTTATAAAGCTGCCATTCTTTTGCAAAAGAAGTAATGAAATTATATAATTAGTGGTTACAGAAACCCCAGTGCAGAAAAGCAGTTTCTAGCAAATACAAAAATTACCTGTTTGTGTATAATGCATCCAATTAAGTATAACTTCTGGAGCTCGATACCACCTAGTAACCACATAGCCAGTCATCTCATTATCTGTATGTCTTGCCAGCCCAAAATCTAAAATCTGTTTTAGAGGAAGACAAAATATAATAAACTTTCATTTCTGGAATTATCATAAAAGCCTTGAATTGGAATGAGATTTGTCCACGTTAGAAAATATCCCTAAACATTGCTCTAAAAATGTTCCCTATTCCCTTGAAAATAGTTAAAAGAGATTCCTAACAGGCTACATTACATTTCTGTCACACTGCTAAAATATTTATTTCTCATATCCCAATATTTTCTCATCACTTCCATTCAACTTACATTATCCAAATAATTGATTGCAATGAAATAATACCCTTATTTTAGAGGAATGCAAATTGTTATTTGGATTTTGTAGCTTTGTTCATATTAAATAGCATTTTTGCAAGTAAAGGATTAGAATCTCAAACACCTATTCATTGCATGCTATTTATTCAAATATCATAAACACAAGTTCAACATATTACATTTTTCTTGACAGTAGTAAGTGGAAATCTCAGTTTACTTGAATTATTTTTTATGATATATAATCATAAAGGCAGAAAACTGAAACCACATGAATTTAGTTTATTATTCATATATTCACAGCTACTGATAAAGCTTTGAGCTTACTTTAGGCCATGACAATGTAGCTGGCAGAAACAGATTTTCTTCCCCCATTATCAGCTACTCCAAAATGCCACGCAAAGAAAGGGTCAAAGACCTCTGGCATTACATAGAATTCAGGGATACTATGCCCAAAAGTTAATGGAAGTACAATTTGAAAATCAATCTCATTACTCATTATTACTACATGTATCAATGCAATTTAAAAAAAATTAAATTCTTATGTTTTACAAAGTGAAAAAATAAAATAAAGCACTTACGGGTAATCTTCCACTTACAACCACAACTGGACTTGAAATCTTGTTGCTTGAGATATCATGTGACTTTATTCACTTACTGCAATCCTGGCTCTCCCACTTGCAGCTGTTAAGCAACAGTGTGGGTCATTAAGCAGACTGCAGGGGCTTGGGCTTCCAGGGCATGGTGGAGACAGGAGAAGGCCCAGGCCAGGGAGAATGGTCATGAGAAGGATAATGTTTTGCCAGATTTGAGGACGACTGCTCCAGTGTGTGGAAGGCTTTTTCCTCCCTGCATAGAGGGAGGGAAAGTCCCTTTGTACACTAGGGGAATGGACCTAAAATCCAACGTAACTTCCATTTGCAAACTTCTCTTATTCACTTTCTGGGTATTAGACACAAACAACTAGACACACACACATGCAGAGTTTGAATTAACTACTTTATTATGTTCTGTCTACAATATAGGAATCTCCTCAGTCTAGCAGCCTACTCTTGGGAACCTGTTGTGGTTAGCCGGCAGCAGGTGCGGACGGCTGAGGAGAGCGAGGACACAGGTGAGGGGCCAGGACCATTAGGGAGTGGACTGCTGCCTTCAGAGATTGTGGGGGCTGGCAGCAGCAATGAGGAGATTCCCAAGGAGCCTGTGACAAATGCGTGTGCGCGCAGGATTGCTCTCAGGAAAGAGCAACTACTCTCGAGGGAGACTCGGGAGTAAGGCTGCAAGGTAATGGCCCCTCCTTCAAGAAGATAAAAGCCAGCCGTGAAACAAATGTTCTTTGCAGAAGGCAAAAACCTTTTGAAACTCCAGCCTCGTGGACATTCCAGTATCCTGAGTTTGTATTTGAAGATTCTTGTATTGCAAATTATTTCTTGTCTGTTATCTTTTGGCAAGTCTTGCACAGTTTGGCAAGGCTTGTGCTTATCACAGCTAATTATTTTGCAGAAGCATTAAAAGGTTTCTGTTCCCTTTGGATTGTGTTTGATTTGTTGGAAAAGGGAGTGGATCAGAACAGAACCATTAGATAAGGCTCCAAGAAACTCAGGGAGGGTTGACCCTTTTGCGGTCATGTGGTGATTCCAGACTAGTTCTCAGCTTTATCTCCCGCTGCCATGCTGGGTGCTTCCAAACACTGGGAAACACTGGCAGAGAAAACTGCAAATGGCGATCACGATTTCAGAACATTTGGCAACTGATTGTAAATGTTAACAGGTTGCCAAGCACTCAAAATGCAATCATGCGATGGGGAAGCAGTGTGACATTTTATGATGGCAGGAAGCGCTTTATGATCTCTAAAGCATCCATTTCAAAACTGTAATGACTGAGCAGTCATTAAATAACTAGCCGTAAATTGTGGACTACCTGTAATTGCTTTCTTATATTAAAGCTGCAATTTAGCAGTTGGCAGGTAAGAAGCTTTGTATACTTTCAGAGGATTTTGCTGCAAGATTTCCATGAAAATACTCAACATCAAACCTTCTGTTTTATTCCTCTTTTTCTGTTGAAATATTTTTTAAAAACAGTGTACCTATTAAGCAGTCATGATGCTCTAACAAAACTTAAGCAATGTATGTTGCCTTAATGTGCTGTCTTAGGGATTATTGCCTGTTAGAAATATTGTCTGTTTGCCATGAATTCATACAAATCTTGAACTCGATAACCAGCTATGGTTGTAACATAGACTCAAAGTGAAAATCATACTGAACTGCTTGTAGCTTCAGCCAATCCATACTAACAGTATCAACTCAAAAATAATTTAATTTTTGAAGCCTTTTACATGAACCCCATCAACAGAGCCTTTATTAAGATGCTCACTTGTCTAAATGAAAGCTTACAAAAGCCTTAGATTGTCCACTCAGCATTTTATTCCCATTACCCCAATCCAGGAGTGCATGCTATGTTTCCAGCTTGTATCTTATTTTCCACAACTTAATTAAAGATACCTTTTAAATGGCCTTTTGTAGAAGACAAAGACTTGATTCTGCTTCTTACAAACAATGGGATAAAATACAATAATTATCTATGAAAACATTCAAGCTTAAGCTTCTGGAGAAATGTTAACAAACTTCTTTTACAAGCAATCATCCTTACATAGTGTGCAATGTTACAGAGTCTACCCTTAATCAGGAAATCTGCAGTTAGTCCAGGCACACAGACATTTAACAGTCTGTTACTTCACACAATAGTGCTACAGACTGCAACCTGTTCTCATTTTTAAAATACTTTTTGCATTAGCTATATCTGACATAATTCCAGATTCCCCAGTATTTACTTTTGAAAAAGCCACTAGCACATTCAGTTTCTTACCTTCAACTCACAGTTTTCATTAACTGCTAGGTTTCCAGGTTTTAAATCCTATAAAGATGTTTAAAACAAGAAATCTGAAACTGAATTTATTTGTAATTTGAAGTATTTATTTCAAAGGCAGGCAATTTTTTTAATTGTTCAAGACAAACAATGGCCCAGAATGCAAATGGGCTAATGTATTGCCAAATATGAACATAGGGACCAATACTGAAGAGATCAGAAGCTTCTTTGGCAGTGACTGAACAATTACAGAAACCAAGGGAGCAAGCAAAGTATTTTTAAAAATCCAAACTCAAACAGGTGTATGCATGTATATTACTATAATATTTCCACTGAGCAAAATGAAAATATTACAAGCATCCAAATATCCTGATCTCCTTTTAATCAATCACAAAGGAAACCTGTATTATTCATTGCATTTATGCTGAATTGGAAATGTTATTGTAATAATTCCTGAAGGATACAATTTAATTTGCATTTAAGCTGTGACTTTGCAAACAGTACATCAAAGAACCCAAGGAATACATTTTCATGTTCTCTTTAAAATAGCAAAGACTTTTTCAAAGAAGCCTTATAGGTATCAATAATTGAAATTGTGCAACAAACATTATCTTTCTTTGTATATTTCAGTATAAAAGTTCAGTATAAAAATCCTAAGTATTATATATGGATATTTCTATAAGAATAACTAAACTTATCAAAAAGGAAAGCTTGAAGAGTTTTACTTACTCTATGAATTATGCCAGATGAATGGATATACTGTGGAAAGAAACAAAAAATATTTTACTCATTTGCTATCAATGAAATTTTTATTGTTGTTCCAAAGCTTTGCAAGGAAATGGCAAAAACAATCCATCGGGAACCACTGGAATGCTAATAGTCATCTTCATCCTGATATTTCCTTTTTTGGGGTTTAGAAAAGGTCTTCTGATAAGCAAAACATCAAACTGTAATTTTGTCTATATTTACAGATATGCCTCTGGGCCCCACAAAACCTCTTTATAGTTCTTAGGAATAAAAAATGTTTGGTGTCTTCAGTGGTGCACTTTGCACTGTTAATGGATAAAGATAATCTGAGGCAATAATGAGCATCTTGCAAGATTAGAGTGTGAGACACAGAACTGTTCAATCTGTCTGCTTTCTCATAAATGCTATTTTGTGACATGAATGCCCCCGCTATAACATTTGTTAGGTGAATGGGCAAGAATTCACAAGAAGCAGCCATTTTGTCAGTGTCAATGACAAGGTTTTAAAATTAAAATTTGTCTTTCAGTTCAAAAAGACCCTATCTTCCTGTACTTTAGCTGTGTTTTATGGAAGTTTCAATCCAACCAACCTAGAAATCAATCTTTGTTTAAGTTGCCAGAAACCAGATATCTAGATTGAGAAACATATGAACGGAAAATTCAGAATTCTTCTATAAAACCAGGCACTAAAAAATTCAGAATTCTTCTCCAAAACCAGTTAACAAGGTTGACTCAGCCTTTCAAGGTGGGTAAAATGAGGACCCAGGCTGTTGGGGGCAATATGCTCACTCTGTAAACCGCTTAGAGAGAGCTGTGAAAGCACTGTGAAGCAGTATATAAGCCTAACTGCTATTGCTATTATTTCTCTGCTACAGACCAACACTTCACTTTACTTACATATGTAGGAAACCAGTCTTTTGAACTATGGCTCAAGACCAATTGTCTGCCCTTCTTCTCTGCAAGCACTAAACTTCCAAACAAAATGAATTTGCAAAACAGAGTTTGGATGGTGCTTTTGTATACTACAGCTCTTTTTTGGGTTCTATTTCTGTCCTTGTCTCATTTCAACAGATGGCACTGCCATCACTATGGGATTCCCAAACTAGAGCCTTCTGCCATTTTAATCTTAGACTTCTTCCTACTATAATATTAGCAGGAAATAAATACTTGAAACCTTAGCATGAGCCCTCACATTTGCACAACATATTCACAGTATATTTTATGTAGAAGAAATGAATTACCAGTCCTACAAGTCAGAAATATTTGGAAGTATTCTTAGGTAAGCAAAGCTTCCTAAGAAGCTAACAAGGAACAGGAAAAAGCAATGATGTCTGCTGGAAATTCTGTAATGTAGTGATGAATGATGGGCTAGGAACTGAGGAGGCAGAGATTCAAGATCCACCTGAGCCATGAAAGCTAAACGGGGATGATTTAGAATCACTCTCATAATTCATATATCTCATGGGCTGTTGTTATGGGAAGATAAATGCTCTCTGTGTCCTCAAAATTGTAGAGGAAAGGTAGGAAATCAATCAAATAAGTATATGAAATCATTCTTAATCCTCTCTTGATAGTATGATAACATCAACTGTCCCATTTCTTTTTCAAAAAAAGTTTTCATTTCTTGTTGACATAATAGGCAGTTTAAACAAACATGAAAAATAGCCAGGTGTTGCTTCTCAGCAAACAACAGGTACAATATTTAGGCCTTTCCATTTTCCATGCACCTGGGCCAGATTGCACATAGCAACCGAGATAGCTTTCTGGCTTAAAAAAACAGAGCACTACATGAGGCCCAAGGTAATCAAAGGCCAATGTTGTTTTCCTTGCTTGCTTTGCAGTAAATTCATCAGTGTCGAGGCCTAAGCCTGATCACAATATTCCAGTCCATTCCATTCTCCTCTCTACTCCATTCTCTTCTACTTTATCCCTATCCCTACTCTATTCTTCCCTTCCTTTCTCCTTCCCTCCACAAAAAAGGAAGAGATAATTTACCATTAAGTCTGAATCTAGAAGAGTAACTGATTGCTCCCAAA
This sequence comes from Laticauda colubrina, assembly GCA_015471245.1. Classification (NCBI taxonomy): domain Eukaryota; kingdom Metazoa; phylum Chordata; class Lepidosauria; order Squamata; family Elapidae; genus Laticauda; species Laticauda colubrina. The sequence goes on from BLBF01000037.1 coordinate 4,679,105, forward strand.
TAAGTCAGGATCTTCAAAACAATTTTATAACATGTTTTAAAGGATGGTTATAGAACTTGGATATTTTAGAACCAAAACTTAACCCCAGCCTCAGACACACCATGAAGCAGTTTATTTTTATTTGCTAGGATTCCTCATTTTTCCTGAATAGTATGAATAAAGTTCATGGACTAAACTGAATCTTCACACTTACCTTCAAATTAATTAAATTTGGAACTAAGAGAAGCTAGAAGCGTTTTTGTGCAAATAAACAACCTAAAAGGATTTAAAACACAAGTCCTGATAAAGAGAAAGGTTCAATGAAAATGTAACATAAGAATCAAAATTCCTTCAGAGCGAGGATTTGTAAAAACACATTCTAATTTCAAATTCCATCTGTCAATGAATATGTAATTTTACATCATACTGAAGCACACTATAAAGTGGATTAGAAACTTGCATAAGGAGGTTCCTTATGTATTTTTTTTTCTTCCATTCAATTGTGTCTGATTATCAAAGGCTGCCTTGACACATTGTTGCAGTTTTCTTGTGGCAAGAGTTTTCTGAAGTGGTTTGCCAGGGCTGAAAATAATAAGTTACCTGGCTGGCATTGTGCCTAAGGCAGGACTAGAACTCACGGCCTCCTGGTTTATAGCATGATGCCTTAACTGCTACTTATCATAGGAAAGGATATATTGTGTCTCAAGAAAATGATGACAAAAACCAACAAGCAATTAAAAGAGAAAGATCTAACCTTTAGGCCCTTTAACATCTGGTAAACCAGGAACTGGATCCTATCTTCAGTTAGTTTCTCATGCTTCATAATTTTACTGAGGTCTGTTCCCATAAATGGCATGACAAGGTAGCTAAAATGAAAAGGCAATTAAACATGAACGGAATCAATTTATATAGTCTAATGGTAATATTGTAGAGCAACTTAACATGGAAAAGCATGCCAGACTATGTATCGATCAGTTAGAAGATATCAGGACAGGACAGAGAAACAACAAATAAATCTAACTTTAAATATGAACATTACATTGGACTACAGATAATCCTAGACTTACAATGAAACTTGAGCCCAAATTTTTAATTGCTAAGCAAGACAGCTGTTACCTGAATTTTGCCACAATTGTTAAGCGAATCAATACAGTTGTTAAGTTAGTAACATGATTGTTAAAGGAATCTGGCTTCCCCATTGACTTTGCTTGTCAGAAAGTTGCAAAAGGGGAGCACATGTCATGGGACACTGTAACCGTCATAAATACATGCCCGTTGCCAATCAATCAAATTTTAATCACGTGACCATAGGGATGCTGTAATGGTTCTAAGCATGAAAAATGGTCATGTCACTTTTTTTCAGGACTGTTGTAACTAAATGGTTGTAAGCCAGGAATTACCTATATAATAAAAAGGTCAATGTAAAAAGAAGTGCCTTGAAACCTTTCCTAAAATTCTAGAGAACTGGTGGCAAAACTCTTTTCTATGTACAGTAAGTTACCAAGGTTGAGAACAAAATAGAATTTACTTTGGATTATAAAATAACCCTGTAAAAATTGATCCTATTTTCCAGTAAGTATTATGTTATATAAAGGTTTTCTGTTCTTTTTTTTTAACGGAACACCATAAATGGCTTATGCTTTAGAACCATGATGGCGAACCTATGGCATGTGTGCTGGAAGTGGCATGCAGAGCCACATCGGCACACAAGAGGTCGCCCGGAAGAGCCCTAATGTGCATGCGTGCACCACCCACACAACAGCTGATTGTTGGGTATCTGGCGTGCATATGTGGGAGTGTGCGGGAAACACATGCACACTCCCACATATACACAGATACATGAGGTGCATGGGGGTCTCACGCGCATGCACAGAAACATGCAGCATGCATGGGGGGGTCATGTGCACATGCGCAGATGCATAGCACGTGTGGGATCACGTGCGCATGCAGAGATGTGTGGTGTGTGGGGGGGGTCGCACATGCATGCGCAGGGGGGCTGTGCACATTGCCTTCTGGCTGTTGTATGTGAGCACCCACACACAAGTGTGCATGCAATTTTTGGCATGGGAACCCAAAAAGGTTAGCCTCCACTGCTTTAGAACAATAAATGTTGATTGATAACATTATCTACAGTTGGCATAGTTTTATATTAGTACAAAAAACTGGGCTGAGCTAGAGGATGCAGGTTGCAAAACTACTTTTTTGATCCTTCCATCATCCGGAAATAGATTTATCAAGAAGGCAAACCAGGATGAGTGGGGATGACTGAGCACCTCATACACACACACACAGATAAAGCAGTCCTTCAAATCCACATTTCCAACATAAAATGAAGCTTGTCTATATATGAATTTGATCTATGTCAGGATTTTTTTAAAAATATTTATTTATTGAATAAAGTTATATAGCCATCTATCTCATAAACAAGTGACTTTGGTCAGCATACTACAGGGTTAGAAAAGTTAATACATTTTAAAAAAATTATTAAAATAAAAATAAAACAAAGTAATAGATAAGGTTGTTAGTTTAGTGAAACCAGCCAGGCAGAAAAGCAAATTAATCAAAGCTTGATTTATTTTCTTCCTTTCCTTCAAATAATACATTTTGGAGAGAGTATCAAAGCAAATCAGGAATTAACTATGATCTGTGGTTCAGCAATATCCAAAACTAAAAGTAATCAGGCTTCATAAACCAAGAAGCATGGTAGCTTTTTTGTGGTACGTTCCAAAACAATATTATTTTATGACATATGTTTTTTTATACGCAAGGCCAATATATGTATAACCAGGGTAAGATGCTATCAAGTCAATGCTGACTCTTAGTGACCATGTAAATAAATTTCCTCCAGGAAAATGTTGCTTATAAGCATAAGGACATAAAGCTGAACTAAATAGTTTAGCTTATGTTGATTGATCTAATTTTTTTTTAAAGCAGAACTATTTCTTGGGGTAGGGATCCACAGGACCATAGACAATAATGCATACTTCCTAGAGGCAGACAATGTAAGTAATTTCCATATTGCTATCAAGAAAGTCAATTGGAGATCATCCTATTGCCTGTCAATAGCATTTTTAATGCTGTAAACTGCCCAGAGTCACCACATGTGAGTTGGGTAGCCATATAAATGTCTTAAATAATCAATCAATCAATCAATCAATCAATCAATCAATCAATCAAAGGAAAGGCACAAGTATGCTATTAATACTAAGACTGATAAAAAGATGTAAGATACTTAGAAGGACCAAGACTTGGGGGCTTTGGAACAGAACAGAGTGAGAAGCTTGGCACACGGAGAAGTATTATCTTTCTTGCCAGAAGAAATAAAATCATTAATGCTTAATTAGAAGTCCTAATTAAATTAAATAATCCATTTAACCCTTTAAACATGTCTAAGGTAGTCCATTCTATATTCCGCTATCAATTATTTAAATTCAAAGGAAAACAGTGAAATTTGCAGAAAACTGATTTTAAAAAAGGGGCCAAAAAAAAACCCAAACAAACAGCAGGTACTTTTCAGCTTCTGGGGACTATATTTAGTGCAAGGGAAAAAGCAAAGCTTTCTGATTAAAAAAAACCAAAAAACGGGATAACCAAAGAACCAGGCCTGGAGTGCTGACAATTGTTGAATAATGAAACATTGATGTGTGCTTTCCTCCATGATTTTATTATGGCTAATGTGCCACAGCTTGTGAATATTGCAAAGCTGCTGAATAGCTTGCAAGCTATTCCAACAATATAAGTAACTAATGACAAAAATATTGTTGAAATAACTTAATAACTGTAGCCTTTTTACACTAATACATGTATGGTAGATATTGCTGTATTCACATGTAATAAGAAAACGTAGGACTTTAAATACAGGGTTAAAAGCTGACAAATAAATGCAAAAATTCAATACTAATTAAAAGCAGAAGAGGGGAAAATAAACTATTTATGGAAGCAATTGCACAAACCTAAGTAATTAATAAAAGTTTAACAGACTTCTCCAGCTAGATGGGGAGGGAGAAATTACATATTTCTATTTTTTGTACAAATAGCTAAAACTTCCCAAGTGTTCCATATTACAGCATCCATCAGTCTCAGCCGTTTTATATGTTGATTGAATACAACAGAAACTGCAGATCAATACCTGGCTACTGTCAAGTAGAAAAAGCTGCTTTAGCCAATCTACTATTTAATAAATAACCAGATCTTCCAATACCTAATTATAAATAATAAGCAAACTTTTTTTAAAAAAATCAGATATTTAACTGGCCTGATAAAACAAAAAAAGTAGCACATAAACCGAACAAATTAATAATCGAACTACTTTTAGAATAAGACATAAATAATTCCATCCGCAATATTTACACCACTGGAAAACAAACGAGCATTAATGTGCTGGTTTACATTGTATTTGGAAGATATGGTCTAAATATCCTCTGGCTTTATTTACTGAAATCTTAACTATTAAAACTAGAAAGTTCTTTCAGAAGTTTCATTTTCTACTTAACGCTATAAAGACGTAACATCTATCTTTAAGTTCAGTTGTGTAAAGATATAGATCAGTGGTCTTCAAACTTGACAGCTTTAAGACTTGTGGACTTCAACTCCCAGAATTCCTCCTCCAGTTATGTTAGCTCAGGAATTCTGGGAGTTGAAATCCACAAGTCTTAAAGCTGTCAAGTTTGAAGACCCTTGATATAGATGGTTGTGATGTCATTTTATTTTATATATAATCATGTGATTCTTAACAGCATAATGACAATGCTCACCAACAATTAATGTATTCTAATATGGAGAACCAGATTCCAAACTGATCCAGTTAACTCCAAAGCAAGCTTAACCAAGAACAGGGGTGGGCCACTAATTTTCCCAAGGGGCCACATGAGAAACTGGGAATACACCACCATCTGCAGATGCTACACAGGTATCCTGTCCCCAACACACACACACTAACATTGCTGAAGCCCTGTTCTCCCACTGATGCCAATGCCATATACTAAACTGGGACTGCCCGTGAACCAGAAAATCTGGTCTGCAAGAAGCAACGATAATTCCATCAATATAAATACAAAGCAATTTGAGATCAGCATCTATTTTACTGTAAATCATAACACAGAAGCCAAAGTTTTCCCCAAAATTATACACTTACAAGTCATTAAATTTATCCAGTGAAGGATCTGGTGTGAAGACATCTAAAAGCCCAATTACCTACAGAAGAAGAGAAACACAAATAAGAAAATAGTGCCATTGCAATTATTTGCATGAGAAACATTAATTATCAGTCTAGTTCCATGTCCAATTCAAAGTGTTGATTGTGATCTTTAAAGCACTACAGGTCAGGTTACCTATGGAACGGTCTTTATCCCATTACATCAGCCTGACCCACCTGATCCCACAGGAAAGATATGCTGCAGATCCCATCAGTTAATGAGTGACTTGGTGAGGTCCAAAAAAAGAGCTTCCTCTGCCTTCCCCACTGCCCACTGCCCCCCCGTGAAAGCCTACCCATCACCAGAGGTGAGGTGAGTCCCCACTCTCTTGGCCTTTCATAAAGGTGTTAAAAACACGGATCTACACCTTTTCTTGCACCAATGAAAGGGAGGGTTGGTGCCCTGACAGTCTCCCACCTTTTAATCAATTTGTTCCCTTGCCCGTTTTAAATTTTACATACTTTTATATGCTTTTAATACTTTATTGTACTAGTAGTTGTGTAGTGTGGTAGAAGGATTCGCAGGAGAAATTCCTGACAGGGACCGCGACGTGAACTTCCTCCGGGTTCAAGTGAGGCATGGCCCATCTGGTCATGCCTGAATCGCCTACGGACAGGAACAGGACGATGCAAAGTCCTCATGCAGAAATGGGGCTACAATAGGGATGGAGAAACTGCTTGCGACTGTGGGCAGGATCAGACAATGCAACATCTTTTGGTCTGCCCTCTCCTACCAGAGCCATGCACTGTCAATGACTTGGAGACTTTCAACACCAAAGCCAGATCCTGCGCTCTGCACTGGACAGGACTTGTGTAGTGACTCGAGAAGAAGACTTTATTGTACACCTCCCGGAATTGTTTTGTGAAGGAGATGGAAGGTTCTTAAATATGACAAACAAATAATTAGTGAATTCAGGGTATGTTTTGCTGTGTAGGGAAATGGTATACTATATGTTTAGTATACTATATCTTGCATGCATACCATGTATACAGGTTGGATCTGAGCAACTGAGAGCAAATTGCAGAACTGAGATTTCCCATCTCTTGAACTCCTCTAAAACACTCTGGAGGTTAGAAAAACTTCATATGAAGAAGGATGTCAAGGGAGATCATATTTCTTTTTCCACTGTTTTGTTTCTGAGAATGTCTCCTTGGATCAGAAAAGAAAACTGTTGACCTGAAGCTTCCTCTGTGCATCTTCAGAGATTCCTCTACTATAATTGTATCTACTCCAACTGACACCATTTGGAGGTAGGCAACAGAAGCAAATAATCTTAAAAGATGTATCACAATTAAAAAAAGAACTCTCACTATATCGCTCTACCTAAGTTTTGTTCACAAGGAAGATGTAAAGCTCTTGTAGACATCATTTGTGCAAAAAAATTAACTATGATTCTTCACCACTAAAAGATTTCTACACTTTTTAGATTTGGTTTAGCAACACAGCATACATAGATACCCCTCCCTAGACATTTAATGAATAAATATAATATTAAAAGCCTGCAATTATCTCACATATTTTCATGAAAATTCATGACCCACAAGTGTTCATCTGAGAAATGACAAAGCCAGGACCCCAAAAAAGTGCTAAATCTTGATTCAGTGCATTTCCATCAAGAAAATCTTGATCAAATTAACTTACATGAAAGCACAAACCTGCCTGATTCTTACCTACTAATTTACTTGCTTGGCAGAAAAATAGAAGATGATTAGTGTTGAAAAAGAGTAATTCATCGATTCAAAATATATTCAGCTTACTCCATGCTAAAATGCTGAAACAAAAACTCTGAAACACCGCTTTAACAAAACTGTTAAACAGCATTCTTTTCCTCAATCCCCAGATTCACAATCAGTATTGATAATTACTAGACAAAACATATAATGTTTAACTGGACAGAAAATTAATCCTATCAAAAACACATGAAAGTATCAACTGGTAAAGCAAAAACCTTTGGTCTTTTTAGCTTTCAAAAAAGGGGAATAAGCATTCTGCACAAAGCATTATTGTTCTGACATAATAGTAAACTATTTACATTATACATGTATGTGTGTGTGGATATGTGTATGTACACACACACATATCTATGTATCTATGTATAAAACTGTATGTGTGTGTGTGCAGAGAGAGAGAGAAATATAGATATATAGATAAATTTTTTAAGGCTGGAATTCCAAATCACAAAAATAATTTAAGATTTTGCAGTATCAATATATTAAAAATCAGTTATAATTGAAACAAAATTTTAAAAAAAATTGTAAAACTGCATTTAAAGCCACAGTTCCTATAGAATTCCAAGCATCTGAGATAGAAATAGCATGGAAACAGACATACAAAGCAATACCATTCAGCCAAAGAGCTTGGTGAACAAAATATCAAATTGGCGCCACTTGTTCATTAGGCTCTACAATTCTCACATAATCATTAATAATTATTTAATGTGGCTTTCTGTAATATTAGACTACAAAGTAAGCTATGATTAGCATTTTCACCCACCTGCTCTGTTCCTTTATTACCAGGACTATGAGATTAGTGTCTTTTTTCAGTTCCAGTTTTAACTAAATAGACTTGGTTAAACACATAATTTTACTGATGACCTTTATTTGGGATTGTTCTGTTAAACTTATTCCAGGTTTGGGCTCAGAGTTAATGCTAAATGAAAATGAGATGGCATTCTCATGGCCAACTTGGGGGGGAAGGAAGTTTGTTTATGAAGTGCTAAACTAGAGTTGTTAAGCAATGCTTGTCCATACCAGGCTTCTGTTATCTCATGACTTGTTACTAATATAGTTGATGAGGCAGTGGAGGAATGAAAGGTTGTGCAAAACTTACTCGTTTAGAAGAAATAGTAAAATAACAACAATGATTTAGATCATCATCTAGATCAGGGGTAGTCAACCTTTTTATACCTACCGCCCACTTTTGTATCTCTGTTAGTAGTAAAGTTTTCTCTTACCGCCCACCGGTTCCCCAGTAATGCTGGGCAGTAGGGGACAAAACCCCTACTGCCCACCATGAAAGCTGGAACACCTCCTAGTGGACGGTAGGGACCAGGTTGACGACCACTGATCTAGATCCATGTTAGTCCATGTGAACTAATTCCTTTTAGGCTGCTAAATCAGAGTGTGCAAGGACTTTCTGGACCGTGGAATAAAAAGTTCATTTGAGTAGGTACTCACATTTTCATGCTTCATGTGCTTCAGAAGGCACAGTTCCCGGTAGGCTCTTTTGGCAAAAAGCTTTGATTGAAATGGGCGGTACAACTTCTTGATAGCCACCTTGCTTCCACTTTTCTGGTCTATAGCTGAACTTAACAGAGACAGGAAGAGTTGCATGAGATGTCACTAGAGAAGACATGTGGACCTGTCAAGCCAAAATAACTACCCTATAAACCTTCTAAGGTGGAAAAATTCAACTATCTTTTATTGTGCTACAAAGGTGTCTATAAATTAATAAGAATGGTTATTTAAAAGGTTACCTCTGCCCTGTTCTCCTAAGTGCGGCAAGAAGTTTGCTTATTTTGGGAAAATTCTTCACAGACTGGAGGCTCACTCCTAGCACCACCAACAGTTAACTACATGCTTCTACCTTAATAACAGACTATAGCCTGCTTATTTGTAAGTTTATCAGTTTCAGCCACAGTGGCACAGTGGTTAGAGTGCAGTACTGCAGGCTACTTCTGCTGCAGCCAGCTGCCTACAATTTGGCAGATCGAATCTCACCAGGCTCAAGGTTGACTCAGCCTTCCATCCTTCCCAAGTGGGTAAAATGAGGACCCAAATTGTAAACTTGTAAACCACTTACAGAGGGCTGTAAAGCTGTATCTAAGTCTCAGTGCTATTGCTGATTGCTATTTAGAAGTGTATCGTAACAAGAAACCTAAGAAACTGCTCCAGTTGTATGGTCTGTCTAACTGGCACTGACTGATACTTCTTTTCCATCACCTCCTTTTCAGAGGAGCCAGAGAACTTTTGCATCAGAAACAGATACTTTATCAAAGACTTAAGAACTTACCTCAGCAGAGTGTAATTACTTAAGGTCATGTTTTGTGTAAGAGAGACAGAGAGAGAGAGATTTGTGTATGAGTGTGTGTAAGATAGATGAACAACATATTGTTATTTACTGGGGGTCATATGCCACTCCAGTCCAAAAGGTTAAAGCGACTTAGATTCACCTCTACAATAACCTCAACACCTGAGGAACAACCAAACATAACAAGAGGGGTTACACCATCCTCTCCCACTTCCATGGCCATGCTCTGATGTGTTCAGTGCATTCAAAGTGCCAATTACACCAACCATCATCAGGGCACATGGCAGAGGAAGAAAAACATTATTTTTTCCTATTTCCATTTGAGATCTGGGATCAACAGAAGAGAAGAAACCAGTAATTGATAGATGGAAATCAGAGAATGAAGCATTAAAAGGGAAGGGAAAGATAAAGAAAGGACAGGATGTAATGTGATGTAACGTAATGGACACACTTCATAGTGTTTTTGGCAGTAATATAGAAGCAATTTGCAATTGCCCTTTCCAAAGTTGCTTTTTCAAATCCCAGTCTATAGAATATAACTATAGAATCTCCTGGTAGCCTCCCATCCATAAAAACAGGTCCAATTTGTTTTTTTATCCTCCTAGGTTGGCTAAATAGTACCTATATATTTTTGGAATTGGATTTCTAGCAGAAAATTTGGCTTTCTGTTTATTTGGCTTTTTAAAAAAAATTACTCCCAACAAGACATTCAGAATAATAGAATAACAGAATTGGGAGGGATCTTGGAGGTCTTCTAGTCCAACCCGCTGGTTAGGCAGGAAACCCTACACTAACCCTAACCCTATACTATTTCAGACAAATGGTTATCCAGTTTCTTCTTAAAAACTTCCAGTACTGGAGCATTCACAACTTCTGGAGGCAGGTTGTTCCGCTGATGAATTGTTCTAACTTTCAGGAAATTTCTCCTTAATTCTAGGTTGCTTCTCTCCTTGATTAATTCATCGTGGCAGCAAAGATGTTAAAAGGCTGAGTCATTTCCAGTTAGTAAAAATGGCATGTATTGCGAGAATATTTCTGGGGGTGGGGGGTGGGAAGGGAAACATTTCCCTTTACAAAAACCAGCCACATTTTTGTTGTTGTTCTTGTTGTTGTTGCACAATTTACAATTCACTGCCCAAAGTTGTTTCAGATGTTCCCCTCTCCCAAAGATCCTAACCCCACTTCTCTGCCCCAAAACAATGCAGTAACTTTTCTCTCTCCTCCCTCCGCATTTTCTATATAACATGGCAAAAAGAGCAGAATTAAGAAATTCAAAGCCACCCGAAGTCCTGCTAACACCACCCGCTGGTTCTTGGGTTCACTTTCAATGCACGAAGGAGCGTGTGCTGCATTCAGACGACACGTTGTTGTTGTTGTTGTTGTTGTTGTTGTTGTTGTTGTTGTTGTTGTTGTTTCAAAAAAAAAAAAACACCTCTCGATCTGCATGCCAACTTAATTAACCATGCTTTTAATTTTTGATTACTGGAGTCTTTTTTTTCCCCCCCCCCCCCGCGGTCTCCGCGCGTTAAAAGACCCCGGCTGATGCGAAGTGAGAGAAACCTAGAGAAAACGGATCCCGCCCTCAGTACCCAGGTGGAGCGTATCGTGTGAACAGGTCCAACCGCAGGTCTGTGGAAGAAAATGCGGTAAGGCTGGCATTTCGGGCTTCTGGTTCCCGGCTGCCGCGGAACAGGCTTTATGGGGTGTGCGTATGTGTGTATAACGTGTGTAAGGAAAAAACAGCGCGAAGAGGCCATTGTTCCCTTGCTGGACGGGGCCGGACTTTGGCTCCGGCAGCAGGGCAGCGCTTCCTTCGGGGCTCTTTCCTCTGCCCTCAAATCAGGGGCGCCCGGGACGCCTTGGCGACCACTTACCAGACGGCGCCATAGGCTCCAGAGCCCACCGCCTGCAGCTCCCGGTAGCGCTCCGTCACTTCCCAGACGGTCTTGGTGATCTCCTGGCGGTAGAAGCCTTGCCTGAGGGCGCTCATCGCGGCCTCTCCCTCTTCCCTAGATTGCCCTCAAAGGGGGAGAGAAAGGGTGGGGGAAAGGAGGAAGAAGGACGTCCCCAAAATTTTACCTCAGAGGAACGTCAGCCGGGGAGATTAAGGGCGCGCGCAGGGGCCTTTTGTGCGGCAGCGCGGCGCGCCTACCGCCTCTTGAGGGGCTCCGCGGCACTGGGTCCCTGCGCGTCTCCCCCCCCCCCCCCACCAACCCTTTTGCCTGCTCCTGTTCGCTTTCCCCGCGTGGAGGAGGAGGAAGAAGAGGAGGAGGAGGAGAGCCGCGCGGCGGTCCCTTGGCTGCGCCGAAAGGCTACAGGCGCGCGCGCGCTCTCCGCCCTTCCTTCCTTCCTTCCTTCCTTCCGCGCTCATTTTGAGGGGTGGTGGATGGGTGAGTGGATGGGAGAGAGAGAGAGAGAGAGAAAGAAAGAAAGAAACCCCGCGGGATGAACAGGGCTGGGCCCCTTTCCACCTCCTCACTGGCTACTCTCGCCTCCCCGTTGTTAGAAAATGCCGGCTTGGGGTTGCCAAGTTTCAGCAAGGAGAAGGAGGTCTGTGGTGGGAAGCAGCTGCTTGGGATAATGGAACAAAAAAAAAAAAAGGGGGGGGGTTTTGTTTTGTTTTTTTGTTCTTTTGGGCGGGCAGGGCGGCCTTGGAATATTCTCTCTCTCTCTCTCTAGCTGCTGAAAACGGAAGGCGTTATTTCCTCATAATTAACTGCTCTTGAAGTCCTTAACGTAGGCGTGCCTTGTCCCAACTAAAAACCCAGAAAACCTCCCAACTGCCTCCAGACCCAGCCTGGCCACAGATCTGATCTCCCCAGATGACTTGCTCTCAGCCTCACCTCCAGCCTTCCTGTCTTTGGAGTATTTCCAGGTTGATCATCTTTTCAAGCAGGACCAGGTTGCAATCTGCAGGCTACTGCAAGTCAAGCTGGCAGCAGGGAAGTTAGCGCCATTCAGCTTCCCCTTTGTGCAGCCTGCCAAGGCCCATAAACTTTAAAGCCAGATGCTCCTTTTGTGGGTTGGCGCAACCCTGTTCTCCAAGACTTGTAAAGTGACTGCGAATGCAAAGCCAAATAGGAGGAGGAAGGTGGTGTTGGGTATGTTTGCCACCTTGAGTTATTTGTAAAAATAATAAAGGTTGGATACAAATACATAAGTAAACCTTAGGACATGAAATAAACCTAAGTTTCCAATTTGCAGAAACTTCCTTGGATGAGATCCCTTCACCTCAGGGTTAGGTTCTGTCCACCATCACATTTAACTTGAATGAAACAGGTTGATATACAGTAACGTATTGTGCACTTATATAAATTCAATCAGCAGTAAATTTAGATTCATTCTTAAAAGGCCCTGGGATTATCTGAAGCTCAACCAGCCCTCTTGATGCATAATGTTGTCCAAAACCAAAATAAAGATGGCAAAGTTGATTTTGTGTCATCAAGTTGATGTCACCTCTGAGCAGCCACATAGATTTTTCTCTGTGATGATCTCTCCCTAACCTGGTCCTTCAACTTTTCCAACAATGCATTCCTCGCTATTGTAACTGAGCCTGGTTCTATGGAGATCATAGGAGGAAACCTCTGTTAGTCTACAGTGGCAAAAATAAAAAAAATGATAGCACTTTTTCTTTCCAACAAATTCACTTTAAAAGGGTATAAGCTTTTGTGAACTACAGCTTTTTCATCAGAAACAGAGAGTGCTAGATTGATGTGAGACGAAGTAGATGGTGGTGATGGGGAGATCTTTATGCTAATTTTCCAAAATAGTCATCTTGAGGTCTGCTGCAGAATATCCTGGAAAGTTTAAATGCTGTTCTGTTCTAAGGATTTGTGATGGTACTCTGTTGCTCTTTTTATAAGGGAGGTTAATTGGAGACTTCTGAGATTATTACAGAAGAGCATGTAGGCAAAAATATGTTCCACCCATGATTTATCTCTTGACCTGGAGAGTTCAATTAGGCATGATAGCCAAGAGAAAATTCAAGAAAAACAAGGATATCCTGGGGTGTCTGTAGTATATGGTCAAAAAAGTCAAGATGGCAGCCACAATAGGATTTTTCATCGCTCATGAAAAAAACAGCTTCAACTGCAACTTTTTGGTTGCCATATGAACTTTTTTTAAACCATATCCCTGAGGGTATCTCGTAATATAAGATGAATTTAGCACTTTTCATTTACTTACAATTTATCAATCTTGTCTCTACCATATCTATAAAAAGTTAGGTTATAGATTATAAGTAGAAACTCTGAACCATCTTAAATCACCCAAAGTGTATTCTCCAGCCTAGAGTTCTTAAATACAGTGTAATCTTATTGACGTTTCCTAAACATGATGCTTTAAAGGGAGAAAGGCTAGGATCTCTTTTATTTTTTCTCCCAATGCTTGCTTAAGAATGAAGCCTACATAAAGACTAGATATTGCTAAAAACTCCTTTGTACACCTTACCTTGAATGGTACCTCCACGAAGAAGAAAGCTGTTTGGGCATGTGATACTTAATCCACAGGGAGCTTGCTTGTGAGGTGCAAAACACCAAACCAAACCAAAGCAAGCAAATCAAACTAAACCCCATCCTGGAATCTTAGCTGATGATCCCTCAAGGATTTCCTCATATTAAAGTATGGCTGCTGTGACTACCCATGCCCAGGTTGCTTTCAGTGTCTCAAGGAGACAGTTCTCTGATAGAAAGGAAGTAATACAAAGCTCTGGCAATATGATCTATTTTCTATTGTACCTCTGGGCTTATACGTCAGTACTAGTTACAGAACAATAAATATAAGATCCGAAAACAATCCTGGCTGAGTACAGCAGGTGCACAAAAATATGAGCGAACAACCTGCTTTAATAGAATTTATCTAGAATCGATTTTCAAAAAGTGTATTGTTTCTATTTGTTACCAGATTTTGAGCCAACATCATAGCAGTGGGAGCATCTGATTAATCTTATTGAGGCTGGGAAGATAAATTAGACTGGAAACTGAAAACACAGCTTTCTACAGTATATTGTTATGGTATATAGAAAATGACCTGGGCCTAGCGGTTGAGTTTGATTGCAGCCTTTTTTCCCTCTAGCTAAAGTTTTACTTCAGGATATACATCTAAATGGGCTGAGAAATCTGAATAATATAGACAATAGAAAAGTAAGAGCTAGAGATAATAGAAATACAAAATAAATTTTGCGTGGGAGCAACTTCCATCTACAATATTTCTTTGGCAGAGATGATGTGTGCTATGCTTCATTGCATAGTTTTAGATCAGGAATATATTGAATGAACTGCCCACTTCTGGTTAAATGCTAAGAAGATGCATACATATCTTTATGTATGCATACATATGCATACATATCTTTATACAGATGATAGAGATAGATAGGTAGATAGACAGACACACAGACAGATAGCAGACAGAACATTAGTCAGTCAGAGAGAGATAATTAGATACATATAAGTTAGATAAATACCCTCTAAGAATGAATATATATATTTTCATATTCTAGTCCTTGGATGACAGACAGAATGATCAAATTTGTTGTGCATTCCAGTATTAGGGTGTCTTTTAGTAGTGAATTGTTTTCTGTATCCCCCTTACCCATTATTTCTGGGATGCTGTAACCTGCCAGCTAGAAGGTAGTACTGTGTTAAGTCCAATACAGTTAGTTGTCTCTGAGTAGCATTTGCAGTCCTCCTTTGTTTTTATATTTACACATCTCATTTCTGTATAAGGATAATAACCTTGAAAGACAAGGATCACATATCCAAAGAGAGTGAAATATTCCACTGCTGCTTCATATTTCAGAGTTAGTCTTTACTTTTCTTGCATTTATTTACTTTTGAAATTTATCAAAAAGTGTGAAAAGCTGACACATGAAAAAGAGTTACTCATTATAATCCAAGAAGATAAGGCATGGAAAAATGGATTTCAAATGAAGGAAGACTGTGAAGACAGCAGATTGATTATGGACCAATGACTAAAACAGTGGTGGTTTGATTCAGTTTACTGGATATGTCAGTAGAATTGTTAGGGATGTTTTAATTTAGATTTTTGCAAGGATGTCATATTTGACTAGGTGGCCTACACAACTTCTTCCAACAATATGGCTCTGCAGAAGATCTAATTTCACATGAGAAATTGTTTTTGTGAACATTTTCCTCCTACTTCTCTAAACTGCCGCCATAATCCAGGACCAACAGTGGTTAATTATGAAAACAAACTTCCCTTTTGCAATGTGTCTGTTAATTTATTTAAAGAGAAGTTGTAGTTCTTTATTTGTATACATTTTTATGTGGATGATTTCTGTCCACTGAATGCAGGGAACAGGGCAGGAACATTAGGAGAGTTGAACATTTAAAAAAGGCATGTCAAGAAGGCATCATTGGCTGAACAATTGAAGCCATGCCTTTTTAAATGTGCACTCTGGATGCCCTAGGAGAGGGTTAGGAAGGTGAATATTTTAAGATACATGATTTTACATCTGCATGAATCTTTCAGCTGTTATACTAACTGCAGTTGACTGCTGCTACTCTGAATTAGATCAGGTTTGGGGGCTCTACAAATCAATTATATTTTAATATATCAGAAGTAGGAATAATTTAAGTGCACTTTGCTACACTCACTGTATAATTGAACATTATATGTTCATCACCTCTAAAACTGCCTAGTTTGGTTATGCAACCCAACAAGACAGACACAGACTTCAGAGGATAATTAGGACTTCAGAAAAAACAATTACTACCAATCTGCCTTCCATATATATACTGGACAAGTCAAAAAGATGGTTGCAAAATATTTACAAACTCCTCACATCCTGGACATAAATTGTTTCAACTCCTACCCTCAAAACGATGCTGTAGAGCACTGCACACCAGAACAACTAGACACAAGAACAGTTTTTCCCCAAATGCCATCACTCTGCTAAACAAACAATTCCCTCAACACTGTCAAACTATTTACTAAGCCTGCGTTACTATCACTATTAATCTTCTCATTGTTCCCACGTATGACTGTATCCTTATGATCTATATTGTTTCCCAGTATGATTTGATTGTTTATTTGTATCCTATGACTATCATTGAGTGTTGCACCTGATGATTCTTGACTCTTGATGAATGTATCTTTTCCTTTTATGTACACTAGACCATATACACCAAAACAAATTCTTTTTGTGTCTTATTATACTTGGCTGATAAAGAACTCATTCATTCATAATTACCATGTTTATACTTATACCTGTTGTCTAATAATTGTTTGACAAAATAAATAAATAATAAATAAACAATTTCGGCAGAGTAATTTCTGCTTAATGACCTTGACCAATTTTCTAAACAAGGCTGTGTCGGTGTGCCTAGGCAGACTACTCTATTTACCTGTGAGCAATTAATTTTTGACACTTTCTGGAACATGATAGAACAATTTGTTCAACTGCCTTCAAATCCTGCCAAGATGCAAAACAATTTAGACTTGTTTTCTTGTGAGTTCACTTTCAGAAATGGCACACTATGTAGACACTTCATGGTCCTTTCTGGCTTTGAGGAAGATGCTGAGTTTGCCCTTTCTGAGAGCCTTCTTCCTCTTTTTGCTCTCATTGTTAACAAAAACAAAAGCTTTCTCACTGCATAACAGAAATAATGAGTATAAAATCAGTTTAATGGGTTTTTTTTTTGTCTTTTAATCTAGAGTGAGGAACTGATGCTGCTGACCTAGGACACTTTGCTTCCTTCTCTTTGGCCATGTTGGCCAAAATATTCATCCTTGGCCAGATCTCAGAGGGCACTTTATGGTTCTGTGGTGGGGTTTCTTTCTCTAACATTGCAGCTGAAGTCGGATGTCCACAGGGTGTAGTCGAAGAAGTCTCAAGATGGCTTATTCATGAGTCTTGGCAAAACTTTCATTCTACTATCACAGCCATTATATTGCCTTTTTTTAAAATCACGCCCTGATCCTAGAATGTAATTTACAATCCCAGTAGGTTAGGATATCAAAACAGCCATGGAAATAAACAATATGGGCTTCCATATATATTATATATCACACAACAAAATAAATACAAACATTTAGAGCAGTGTTTTTCAACTTTTGAAACTAAGTTGAATGGACTTCAACTCCCAAAATTCCTAAGACATTATAGTGGCTGGAGAACTCAGAGAGTTGAAGTTCACCCATCTTCCCAAGGTTGATAAACATTTGTTTAAAGTATGATTTGTAAACCTTGCATCAATGGGGACTGCTTGGTTAAAGTACAGAAAGGAGGAAGTCAGAACCTAAATATCTCTTATTATCTGTAGGTCTTTTTTATTTATTTATGTTTTAAAAACATTTTAAAGCAATTGAGTGGACATTTTGGGATTAAGATAAACAATTTATACTTTTGTTTTTTATCATTAAAAACAACTGGATTATGTTTTGCTTGATATTATTTACTAATGTTATATACAGTTATATAATCTCAGTAATATGTGTTAATTCAGAGACAGTATCTTTTTTTAAAAAAAACATGCTTTTCTTTTAAATAAAATTATGACAAAAAGAAAAAAGAGTGTATATCTATCTATCATCTATCCAGATCTCTCTATGTTGTATTATTGCTACATAAAGTTTTGACTTTTTTTTAAAAAAAAAACTGGAAAAATGAAACTTATGTTCACGCTTGGTTATGGAATTCTCTTGGAGATATCAGATCAGTTCCCTTTTCTCAGCCCAGTCTCTTTCACAGGATTGTTGTAGACTTAAGACCTACGGATACTACCTTAACCTGTATCATGCCCCTGATGGAGACTGACTCTGAGCAGTTGGAGGAGGACCCAGGCCCATCCCTTATCCATCCTAGGGCACGTAGGGAGGAGAGGATCAGCATAAAATGTGGTCTACTTGGGAGGAGAGGGCCATAATCCTCTTCATGGGTTGCAGGTGTGAGATCTGCATCAGAGTTTGGACCTGCGTGCTGACAGACGCTGGAGATAATTTAGTGTTTTATTCCTAAAGAAGGTTTATCTTGATTGACGTTCTTCCAGTGGACTGTCCCTAGTTATCTTCCTGAAGTTGGCAATTATCTATCCTGGTCTGTCGTGGAACTTTATTCAGTGCGGTTTATTTTTGGTTTTTGCTTCGTTATGGGCTCTGAATTTGAACTGTGTTTCTTTCCTTTGAAATGTTATTTTGAAAATAGTTTACTCCTCCACTGTGGACAATTAAACAGCGAAGCCAAGCTGAAGGCATGAAAGGACTTTTATTTATGTTTTGGTTTTTGTTATATTTCTGATATACTGTGGGTCATCACAACCTGCTTAGAACAAAAGGCAGACTATAAATGGAAAAAAATGACATCAATTCATTTGCTATAATTGACATTAATACTTAAACACAGTAATAAATATATCTTACTTCTGCTTGTGTGTGCTTCAAAAAGCTTATTTCCAACTGGATGCACAGTCTAATGTGAATATGTTTGCACAAGTAATTTTAATAGATTTATTTCCATGCGAGCACAGAAAATTGGAGTTGTAATTAGAAGCCAGCCTCATTGATCAATGACATTTACACCTATAATATTACAAGTTAATGAGTGGAGATTCAATACTAAGCACCATAATTTGGAAAGAATTCCATTAAATCTGTTAGCCCTTATGTGGAATGAATTAGTTGCCTCTAAGGCTCATTAAAGTCAACAGGACTATTTCATCACAACTTTCTTCAATCCTATTCATTTCTATGAGATTTAAACAAGACTGCCATTTTTTGGATCAATAATGATGGCTTCAGGATTAAGAGGTTAGGACACAGATTTTACTCTGTGACAATAGTGATGGTTTTCTTTTTCACTTTCAAATACTAATTAACCTTTCACATTTTACTTTGAAATGACCATATCTTAATCTTGTATTGGCATTGAAGCATAAATTGTAGGCAGAAAAAAATGTGTTATTCTCATCAATCATTGTAGCGAATATAGGAGATGGCCTTGAGGAATAGGAGGAAGATTCATTGCCAAGGCAACAATCAGATAGATGTGACTTGAGCCCAGGTCAAGAGGCTAGTTTATGAAAACAACCTCATACAGCAAGTTGAAACATTCAGGTTTGAAGGATTCTGTTACAAGATAACTCTTCTAAAAAGGATTTTAGGTATACACTGTCTATTTCTTAGTTTGGTCTCCCTTGTAGAGCTATCATTTGCCTTATGAAAAACCACAAGAACCAACTCTTTTCATATTCTACATAAATGACCTCTGTGATCATATCAAGAGCAACTGTGTTCTCTTCGCTGATGATGTAAAGCTATTCAACGCCACAGACAATACCGCTACTCTTCAAAAAGACCTTGCCTATGTATCAGAATGGTCAAACAAATGGCAACTTCAAATCTCAACAAATAAATGCTCTGCCTTACATATTGGCAAAAAAAATCAGAAAATAAAATACAAGCTGAATAGTCAAGACCTTGCTGATGATCTAAACTCTGTCAAGGATCTTGGAGTACTCATCTCTAATGATCTAAGTGCTAGAGCCTACTGTAACTACATAGCCAAAAAGGCATTAAGAGTTGTTAACCTAATCTTATGTGGCTTTTTCTCTGGTAATATACACAAATAACTAGAGCATACAAAACATTTGCTAGACCAATACTCGAATACAGCTCAACAGTCTGGAACCCACATTACGTATCTGATATTAACACAGTTGAGAAAGTCCAGAAATATTTCACAAGAAGAGTTCTCCACTCCTCTACTCATTGCAGAATACCTTATGCCACCAGACTCGAAATTCTAGACCTAGAAAACCTAGAACTACGCCGCCTTCGGTCTGATCCAAGTATAGTATATAAAATCATACATTGCAATGTCCTGCCTGTCAATGAATACTTTAGCTTCAACCATAACAACACAAGAGCAAACAATAGATACAAACTCAAGGTTAACCGCACCAAACTTGATTGCAGGAAATACGACTTCAGCAACAGAGTGGTCAATGTCTGGAATCCTCTACCTGGCTCTGGTTTCCTCCCCAAACCCCCAAAACTTTAACTTTAGACTGTCTACTACTGACCTCACTCCTTTCCTAAGAGGTCTGTCGGGGACA
The DNA here is from genome assembly GCA_015471245.1 of Laticauda colubrina. Lineage (NCBI taxonomy): Eukaryota > Metazoa > Chordata > Lepidosauria > Squamata > Elapidae > Laticauda > Laticauda colubrina. Next base: position 4,699,380 of record BLBF01000037.1, read on the forward strand.
TGCATAAGTGCACTAACGTGCCTACCGTCCCTGTCCTATTGTTTCTTTTATTTTTCTTATATGTATCCATGTATTCATAACTGTTCTTTCACTTATACCTATTATCTTGTAAGCAATTGACAAATTAAATAAATAAAATGAATACTGCTTATCAATATATCTGCAGATCTATGAGCCCAATAAGGAAGACCAGACTTAAGAAACCAAAGACATATAGGTCCAGAACTATTTTTATGATAGCTATTTTATTACAACTATTAACAGGATCTTGTAAGTCTGAGGGTCCTTTCCCCTCCATTTTATCTTCATGTAAAATATAGAGGGGTGTGTCTAATACATTTTCTCAATTTAGTTTTTTAACATGGTTCAAGCCCCTCTTTATCTTACTATTGTCTTATAGCAGCTCTTCCTCCTCCTCTTCCAGTCCTCTATAAGATCAGTCGAAAAGTTGGGTGAGCCCAACTTTAGACAGAGTAAGATACTCTAGGCAGAAGATAGTGAGTATCTTAAAAAACAAATGAAATGTTTGGGGAACAATTTAATGCATGCCTTGTGATTTACTTGCTCCTTAATCCCGATAGCCTAGCCCTAGCATCACAAACAGCTTTCCATGATTCCTGAACAAAAGTAAACATGTGCATTTATAATGCATCAAGAGGAGTAGAGCTTTGGTAAGATATGATGCTTTCTTAAGTTTTTATTTGCAATAACCGTTGAAAATGATCTAGTCTAAATAATGCTTTTGTCATGTTTTTCCTCAATGTTTGGGTGTATAGCGATGCAAATTAATTGTAGAAATTTACCGTGTATTCCTAGAAAATATTTTTAACATCTCAGGTAAGATGGGTAAACCCCTCCCTATTCCAAGAGAGATCTTGCCCTATGTAAAATTGGGAATCCACTAATAACTGAATTTAGATTGATTTTTTTGAGTCTAGAAGATGTACAGCTTAACATAGCAGAGCTTTAGCGGGTATTTAGAAAGAGGGACAAATAGTGCTCCTAACTATCAATATTCTGCTGAAAATAGGGACCTAGAATCCTATACACAGATGTGTCCTCTTTTGTTGGTCAAGTAAAGAAAAAGGGTTTCCAGCAAAAAAAGGTTTCTGGCACCAGCCCGGATTACTGCTGTTCTCCTCCACGATGTTGTTGGTTTTGCTGTCCTGAGCTAGTTAACTTTGCTGAACCAGCACCTGCTCTGTGGAAATCCTGCAATTATTGCCTTTTGGCATTTCTTCTTGAGTTACAAGGCAGGTAGTTTCCTTTTGGTGAAATCTTTCTCCTCGTCCTTGTCTTCTTCAATCTCCTCTTCCCTATGGGACTCCAGGCAATCTCCAGCAGAGATGTTGCTTTGCCTCCCCCTCCCCAGTAATTACAGCTGTGATTTGTGAAGCCACACTCAGCCAGGTAAGGAAGACAGATGGGAGAAGCTGAAGGATGGCTTATTGCACAGAATGCAGTGATCAGGATGGCAGCATCAAGCTCTTAGACAGACTTGGATTTCGTCTTCATTATTACTATTAGGGTGTTACTCGGGTATTGTAAACAGAATTTTGAAATCCTGCCAGAGTAATTCTCCTGAACAACTTAAACCTAGTGCAATTAAAATAGAATTTGTCTGTTTTTTGTTCTGCTTCTTCCCCTGGACCCAATAAATCTCTTCTGTAAGAGTCCATTTCCTATCTGAACAATCCTGGTGCCTCTTCTGGCTGGGTGGACTTCTAATAATGCAATACATAGATTGGGGATGAATTCTTTTCAGCCTTTTAAAAAGACACAAACAAGTAACTGTATGAGTCAACTGTAATTTTAAGACAGAAAGGTCTTCCACAATATTTTAATGCCATGAAATCATACCCCCAAATTATTAATAAATTTAAGCATCTTGTTACAATGGTTTTAATGATCTAGTTTGTTTTAATGTAAAGCTTAATGCAAAATATCAAAAAGACCAAAGTTAGTGGCTGTTAAATGTTTAACAAAGTATTACTATTCTATGACTAATATTTAACAATTTATTTTTGCCTATTTTATTCAAGAGCGGGTTTTATCATTTTTCTGTTTATATCAAAGCAACGGTTGCCTACATTATACTTGCTACTTTAAACTTGGAAAACAAAACATTAGGACAGGGAGATGGGAATTGTTTATTGCTATTCTCTTTTTCGATAAGTATCTTTAGGATAATCAGTGTACACTCTTTTCATAAAAAAATCTGGTTTTCAATTATTTTTCCTGTAGTCTATTCAATAGGGATCTCCAGGAAGCTATTCCTAGTCATCAGATATTTCCAGTCTGATTTATATGTGAGAGACACAGTGGCACAATGGTTACAATGCAATTCTGCAGGCTACTTCTGCTGACTGCCGTCTGTCTGCAGTTTGGCAGTTTGGATCTCACCAGACTCAATTTGACTCAGCCTTCCATCCTTCCGAGGTTGGTAAAATGTGGACCCAAATTGTTGGGGGCAATAGGCTGACTCTGTAAACCACTTAGAGAGGGCTATGAAACAGTATACAAGTCTAAGAGTTATTGTTATTTTCACAGATAAAGCAAGAGACCTGAGGAAGGATCTGCAGATCTTAACATCCAGGTATTCCCTCAAGAAGTCCCAATACATGTTATAAGAGGAGGGTGAATAGAGGAAACAAATTAAAGATAACTTTAGACCCCATTTCACAAGGTTATTAGCAGGAGACATCTTCTTTTGAACCATTTTGTTTTTAATGCCCATAGTCCTGCAATTTTGATGTAACCGTGCTTTGGTAGTTAGTATCATGTGCTAGACTGCCCACTTATATACTCAACATATTTTGAGGAACAGTTATTTCTCCAGTAACTTGCTTTTCTTTCAGACCATTCAGAGTATTCCATATTTGTTAGATTAAAATGCAGTTGTCAAACAAAAGCTATAGGAATTTAGAAAAGGAAACAGTTTATTGAAAAGAAAATGGAATTACAGGAAAAATTGTGTTAGCAGAGAGTTTTCAAAAGATCTCAAGCATGGAAGATAAAACTCTATTCTTCCAGACCTGATGCTGTGGATCTTGTACTGTAGTGCAAAATTCCCAGTAAAACTTGTGTCCTGCACTTTTCTACAACTATAGGAGAAACAATGACAAATTTTAATACTATCAGGAAACAATAAATTTGACTGACTTGTAATTGCTGCTCACTCATGTTCTTGAAACTTCTACAGGTAAAACTACAAGTATATTTTCTGTATGTCTAGTTTATAACACTGGCTCCTTTTCCTAATGGCACTAACTATAAATTAAAAAGAAGAAAAACACCCTAATGCTTAAAAATAAGAAATTGCTTCTATGGATTTCTATTTGTCTCCATATACATTCATGCGTTAACTACACAATTTGAGAAAATAATCTCTTTTAAAAAAAACCACAATTTTTGGCATCACACTGGGAAACATGCAGAGAAGACAAAATTTAACAAGACAAATTTCAGTGCATCATTTTTCAGAATGAAGCAGTACTTAATGTTCTGCAATTATTACATTCATAGTACAGGACAATTCCCTTCCCAATGTATGTTTCTTCAGACTGTTTTGCTTGCATTGTTGTAGCTTTTCCAAGATCTTTGGATTGTAAAATCTATGCTTGTCATATAGGAAATTGAATTGCAATGCTAGATGTTTTATAGTCTTCAGAGTAAAGCACAGCAAAAAGAGGAGTCTGGGTTTATTGTTCAATTTCAAGGCTATCCATCTTCAAGTCAGGTGGTTTAAAGCTGATCACTTCTTCATATGTTAGTTCTTCAAAAAAAGAGAGCAAAGGTAAAGGAGAAAGTGAAACATTTTAATATGAAACATTAGCAGTTAAAAAGCTATAGGACATGAAAACTGAACAAAACCCACACACTTGAAAAGATTATATGAGAAATGCTTACTTCTTGCTATAGTATGAACATTTTGTTTGGCTTAATTTACTTAGTGTTACAGCTCAGATTTGTTGTTTTCTATACAGATTCTGTTTATTATCAGTTTCATGTAAGTTTATGAACACACTTATGTAAACACACTTTCACATAAAATTACTTCAAGGAATAGAAATACATGAAAACTCTAGGAAATAAATTGGAAGGCTACAACTTAGAAGTTAGGGGAAGGATATTAGGTTGATGTATGGCCTCTTCATGTAATTGTCCATCCAAGAATGTCTTGGTGATGGTGCTTATGGCCCAAAATATCACTTTTGAATAGCTAGAAAAAATTCCATTATTGTACTGAGCCAAACTTAGTTCCAAGGAAACAAACATGAAACAGAGGTAACAGCAAAACCTTTTAATGATTCTTTACGAATTCCGTTCCTTCACGGTTAAAAGGCTGTTTCAAATTAATTGTCTCTGATAAGAATGAGCCTTGCCAAGGTTGTGTAAGGCTGCCAAGAACACTAGGTAATGTTATTAAGAAATATTTCAAACATAAAGAGTTTCCAAATACCAACCAAGAGAGTCCAAACTCCACAAGGCTTCAGTGCAAAAACTTCCTTGCTTCCTGCAAAGAACTCCGGTTTCTCAGCTGGCTTTTATTTCTTAAGGGAGGGGCCATCATCTTGCAGCCTTACACCTGAGTCGCCCTTGCTGCTGCAGCTGCTCTTTCCTTCAAGCAGCCCTGCACACGCACACACTGGGCACAGGCTCCTCGGGGACCTCTTCATTACTGCTGCCAGCCTCCACAATCTCTGAAGGCAGCCCTCCACTCCCTGATGGTCGTGGCCCCATCCCTGCATCACACACAAACCCCTCATCCAAGTCCTCACTCTCCAAGATCTCAGCTGTCCACACCTGCTGCTGGCGAACCACAATAATTATTGAGTATTTAATTCTACATGAAAGACTGATCTGGAATTAATTTCTCCAAGCCATGTTTGTCTGGACACACCATGATGCAGCTAGGACTGGAGGATGTGTGATTAATGAACTCTTTTTTTTAGAAGATTTCTACCTTGCTTTTCAAAAACATTATTTGATAGTCTACTGATTATGAGAGCGGCTGCAAATGAGAGGCTGAGTTAATGTAGGGAAAGTATCCATGTACCAACCATACTCTACATTAGTTTGTTTTACAGAATATGAGTCAACTCTAGAATATCACTCAATTGTCATAGAAATCTTGACTCGGGATTAAATATACATATTGAAACTGCCTAGTTGAGGGTGACTTGGAGTCTAACACCTGCCATAACAACCACAAACCTGCTACAACTGCACCTGTCCAGTACATATCCAGGACATCTACTGGATCCCACCACTGGAACTTCAAATATCAACAAAACCAATGACCTGGGTTTTTTTTGTATAGGGCTTTAGTTCAAATAAATAAAATGGAATCATAGAGGCTTTTAAAAAAATAGTAATAACCCTTTACTTTTTATAGTCTGGCTTCTTAGAAGTTGACGAAGAAATACCCCTTAAAATTATTGAAGGAAAAGTTCCATGTGAGACATCATGGACACAATTTTTCAGCATTTGGAAGCATGAAAGCATATGTGTTTAATGTTGCAATCAATAAATGTGCTTAAGATTAATGAAAAAAATTGAACAACCTAGTATCCATTTGCTAGCTATATCCACCAATTCTTAAAACAAGAATTTTCCACATAGTTCTAGCATTTTCCTATATTTTTTAAAGGAAGGAAAACATTACTGGAAAATATTTCCTGAAGCTTGATAAAAGGCACAACCAGACATGATGAAACAAGGTAATTTCCTTAAGGCCCAGTCCCACTGGCCGATGGATGCAAAATATATGCATAAAGGACATGGCAGATGAGCAAAATTTCGGGGGTGGCTCCATCCATTGTCATCCGCTCCAAAAAGTGGTGAAAATTTGCATAAACAGAATGGAAAAGAACGGAAAAGAACAGACGTGGGTAGTATTTAGCGGAGATGTTAAATGGATGTTCATAGGAAGCCTAGCGGATGGGAGTGGATGACACCTCCGAAGAGGTTCCGGGGGAGAATTTCGAAGCGGACGCATAACGGATGAAGCGGGTGCACCACGTACACCTAAAGGAAAGAAAGGGGATGCCGCGTGGATGTATATCGGATGCAAACCGTTCACTGTGCATCCTTTCTATTTCCATGTTACTAACGCTGTGTAGATGTTCCATGTACCTTTTGTTTCCTCCCTCTTTCCGTTTTCAGCTGAAGCGGATGTGAGTTGCGAGGATGCCCAGAGGATGCAGAGAGGATACAGCAGACGTTTAATGGATGATAAATGGACATAGAACGTTTGTTGCTCGTATGTCGCGGATTTACATCGTACACGGCAGAAAGTTCATCTGTTCACAAAGTTTTGTGCAGCTCAAAACTTCTTGCACGGATGAAATCGCAATGGACGGATGCTTGACGGATAGAGCGTATGAAACACGTATGCAATGAGTACACAACAGATGCATAGCGTTTCCCAATGCATGGCAAGCTTTTTTTAACATTTTACATCCTCTTTGCATCCGTAAGTGCAGTGGGACAGGGCCTTTAATCTATATATATGCTCTTGCAACAGTTTTGATGAAAGTTCAGTGGGGAATTACTGTAGACATACGTGCACTAATAGTTGCCAGTACTAAACCAGGACTAAATGGCACATGCTGGTATGAAGGCCGTCAGCAGGCGGGCATCTTTATGTTGCTAAAAGTTATTTCAACAGCAAATCAAGAGAATGTAGGAGTTAACCTCTCAAATTCTTGAATTCTGCTATCATGTCCCACCCCACTTCATCTTTTCTCTAGAGTAGCCAAACCCAAATCCTGCAACCATTCTTCATATGTTTTTGTCTTCAGGCCTTTAAACATCTTAGTTGTTCTTTGTTGTCCTTTTTCAAAAATGTCATTTTTTTGTAACATAGTGACCCAAACTAATCAGAACATTCCAGGTGTGGCCTAAGGCTTTAATAAAGTGGTACTAATACTTCACGTGATTTTGATTCTATGCCTCTGTTTATACAACCAAGCATTGTATTAGCTTTTTTGGCTGCTGCCGCACATTACTGGCTCATATTTAAATGATTGTCCACTAGGTCCCTCAGCCAGGTTTTGCCTGATGTGTACTTATACCTTTGGTTTTCCTGCATAAGCGTAAAACCTTGCTTTTCTCCACATAAATTTCATTTTGTTGGATAGGGCAAATTGTTGAAATCTGTCAAGATCTTTTTGGATCCTGAGCTTGTCTTCTGAGGTGTTGGCTATTCCTGCCAGCTTAGAATCATCTTCAAATCTGATGAGTTCTCCTTCTATTCCCTCATTTAAGTCATTTATGAAGATATTGAAGAGTACTGGGCCTAAGATGGAACCTTGCTTACTTCCCTCTACGTAGATGTAATACCATTAAGGATGACTTGTTGTGTATGGTTTGTCAGCCAGTTACAAATCCATCTGGTGATGATGTTGTGTATTCCACATTTTTCTAGCTTACCATGAAATACTTTGTGGTCTACCACGTCAGATGCCTTAATGAAATCTAAGATACTATGTCCACAGCATTCACTGGTCTATTGATTTACTCAGTTTATCAAAGAATGAAATAGGATTTGTTTGGCATGATCTGTTTTTAACAAATCCAAGCTGGCTTTTAGTTATAACTTTATTTGTTTTTAGATGTTTGCAGATCTGTTTTTTGATTATCCTTTCCAGCATCTTCCCAGGTATTACTGTTAAGCTGTTTGGTCTGCAGTTTCCTGGATCTGTTTTCCCCCCTCTTTTGAAGATGGAAACCACATCAGCTCTTTTCCAATCCTGAGGTAATTTCCCGGTGTTCCAGGATTTTTAAAAGATATGGTACAATGATTCTGACATAACATTTGCCAACTCCTCTAGAACTCTGGGATGTAATCCATCAGATCATGCTGATTTATATTCATCAAGATCATATCAGTGTTCTCTAACCATTTTCTTGCTTAATTTTTATTTCTAGTCTCTTTTACAGTTATGTTTTTGGTAGATTGATTTATATTTTCTTTTTTCATGAAGACTAATGCAAAGAATGAATTAAGCAGTTCTGCTTTATCTCTGCTGCCTGTTGTTTTCTTGCCATCTTTCTCTTAAGTGGACCTATTGTTTTCCTTGTCTTTTTCCTTGTTATTTATATGCTGAAAGAAATTTTTTTTATTGTTATCTTTGACTTTTGTTGCAAGTCTTAGTTTATTCTAAGCCTTTGCTTTCCTGACTTCATCTTTGCAGATTCAGGCTATATGCTGATATAAACTCTGATATAACACTGCCTTAGTTATATGTCCCTATTTTCATTTTTTGTCCATCTTTTCCCACATGAATAGTAAATGGCACCAAAGACATACAGAGAACTACCAGATACTAGATATTCTAGGCTATCATCAAGTTCTTGCCTTGAATTTGCACCCCAGATATGATAGTCCTAGCTGAAACAATATTTGCAACCTAGCACTGAAGATTTCTTTTAAGCTCAAATATGTTAACATCCAAATTATATCTTAAAATTATATATATGAAAGGCAGTCTGGTAAAGTGGTTCATGACCTGGAACTCAGAAGACTTACATTCTAGCCCACCTGCATTCATGGAAGCTCATTTGGTGATTTTTGAGCTGGTTAGTCCAACCTGGTTAGACCAACCTATTCTTATCATGGAGAAAACCAGAAGGATGGAGAGCTATGTACATTTTCCAGAGCTTCTGCACAAACATCTAATTATGCCATCCATAAAAATGTGTGATGGGAATATGTCTTGTAAAATAAAAATAAATAAAATAGGTCTCTAAAATAAAAAAGGGGATTATGGGCAATTTAACCCTTCGCTGATATTTGATTCTGCTACTTAAAGGCCCGGACCCACTGGCCGACGGACGCAAAATGTATGCATAAAGGACACAGCGGACAAGCAAAATTTCGGGGGTGGCTCCATCCGTTGTCATACACTCCAAAAAGTGGTGAAAATTTGCATAAACAGAACGGAAAAGAACAGACATGGGTAGTATGTAGCGGGGATGTTAAACGGATGTTCATAGGAAGCCTAGCGGATGAAAGCGGATGGAAGCGGATGATACCTCTGAAAGGGTTCCGGGAGGGGGCGGATGCATAGTGGATGAAGCGGATGCATCACGGACGCCTATAGGAAACAAAGGGGATGCCGTGCGGATGTATATCGGATGCAAAGCGTTCAGTGCGCATGCGGGGAGTATGAATTGCGTCAGCTCCGTGGATACAAAAGGATGCAGCACGCACGCAGTCAGCATACAGGGGAAAGAAGTGCTGCCACTTACATCTTGCAGGAACACCATGGTTCGTCAGTCAGGCAAGAAGAGGAAGCCCGTGTCTATTTGTTCAAGCCCTGGCAAGGTGAAGAAGGCCAGAACCAGCATCCCACCCCCTGGAACTGACTCTGAAGCTGCTGCTGCTGCTGCTGCTGCTGTGGTGGACCAGCCCCAAGCCCCTCAAAGCCCTGCTGCTGAAGGCCCTGCTGCTCAAGCCCCTGAAGGCCCTGCTGCTCAAGCCCCTGAAGGCCCTGCTGCTCAAGCCCCTGAAGGCCCTGCTGCTCAAGCCCCTGAAGGCCCTGCTGAAGCCCCTGCCAGAGGGAGGAAGAGGCAAGGGAAGGGGAAGGGAGAGAGGAAACAGTACACCGTTTCCGAGGAGCATGAGGATGAGGTGCTGGAATGGCTGAGGGAGAACGAGTACCTCTGGAGAAAGGGCCACAGACTGTATCGGGACACCAAGAAGAAGCAGGCAGCTTGGAGAGACAAGGCAGAGAGCCTGGGGTACACTGCAGAAGTACTCCTGGGATGGTGGAAGCACATGCACACCTGGCATGGCAAGCTACACCTCAAGAAATCCGGGCAGGCTACTGTCAAGCTCACTGACCGGGAGATGTACGTCATGGCCAAATGCAGTTTCCTGGAGGGTGAGATCCGCCACCGAGGAGCAGCCCCTCTGAGACCCCTCTCCCTCAGACAGCCCACAGACAGCCCGTCCTCTTCCAGCCAGAAGCCAGTTACCCTGTCCAGGCAGGTGTCTTCAGAGGGCCGCACAGCAGAGACCCCCCCCCGACAGCTGCACTCCCCATGCCGGCAAACTTGGAGGATCCTGTGGAGGATGATGCCCTGCTGTCACAAATAGAGGAAGAAGCAGCAGCCACCAGAGGCCAACCCCCCCCCCCCACCTCTAGAGGATGTAGGCAGAGAGGCAGATTGGAGGGCCAGGACCACAGTGTGCTGTTGGAGATCAGGGACACAATGAAGACCAGCATAGAACTTGTCTCTCAGCTAGTCCACTTGGACAGAGCATCCTTTGGCCGGAACACCTCCATCACCTACGTGAGCCAGACCCTGAGGGACCTGCCCGAGGCCCAGGACCAGGTGATGAAGCAGAAGATCACAGCACTTCTGCACAACCCTCAAGGCCCATCTGAAGTTGCTCCTACCCAGTCCAGGTCTGCTCCTCCACCCCAGGCGATGTCACAGCCCTTCCACGGCTTTCAACAGCCCCTCACCTACCAAGGCTACGACTACCAGGACTTCCCACAGCAAAAGCAGAACTTCCCAGTCCAGGCCCAGGTTCATCGGACACCACAGACACTACTCCTCACCCAGCAGCAGACCAGACAGCCCCACTACACTCCTCCCAACCCTTCCTCCACCCCACAGCCAAGCCCATCAATGGACAATCTGTCATCAGTATTGGGCCTGACATCTCAAGTCCTTGATGAAGGCCCTCTCAACCTCACGGGACTGAGTCAGCTCTTGGATAGCTTCCTGAACACACCACCACTTGTTGTACCTTCGGGGCCAAGAACCCCAATGGTGCCTCAGACCAGCACTCAAGCCACAGCCACTCCACAGTCCCTGCCCGCTTAACAGCTGAGACCATGGACATGACTCAGAGTGACTGAGAATAGTGTCAGAGACTGAGTTGTTTACTTGTTAAGTGTATCTTTGCTTAAGACACTTTACTTGGTTCATTTTGCTTATTTAATAAAGTCATAAAGTTTACCTAAGAAAGTTTATTTTTGCTTAAGACACTTAATACAGTTTTCTTGGTTCATTTTGCTTATTTAATAAAGTCATAAAGTTTACCTAAGAAAGTTAATAAAGGTTATCTTTGCTTAAGACACTTAGTTTACTTGGTTCATTTTTTTTACTTAATAAAGTGTTGGTGAAAACTTTGAAAAAATGGCTAAGCCTTTGCATGCTTGTGGGATAGATAAGGATAGTTGTGGGATAGGTAAGGATAGTTGTGGGATAGATAAGGATAGTTGTGGGATGGAGAAGGATAGTTGTGGGATAGATAAGGATAGCTCTGGGATAGATAAACCTCCAGTGCAACCATAGTGGGACTGTATGGTCCACCATCCCAGCTGCCACACATATGGCCCTTTTTTTATCAATAACAATTTATTCATTGATCAACACATTTCAAATAAACAAAGCTCTTTATTAATGCCCTATTCATTGTAGGACCACTCAACATACATGGCACAATCTCATCAGTGTTATGCAACAGCTTCAAGGAAGCATCCATTAATCTTCTATCATCCTGTCTTGCCACTCCACTGCTCCAGCTGGGGAGTTGCACCAGTGTCTCAGTAGGTTGTGCTACTTCTTCCTTTCACGTGAAGCTCTGTTGGGGCCTTGTACATCCACAGTGTCTGTCAGGTTACGTCCTTGCCTCCATTCACCAGGCTCCATGTCCCCATTCCCTTGTTGATGGTCCACAAGTCTGTTCTGCAACACTGGGTAGCGGGTGCACATGAGATTGTGCAGGATGCAGCAAGCTTCCACGATGCTCCTCACAGTCTCTGGGTCATGCTGTATGGCGGTGAGAAGTATCTGGAACCTGTTGGCCAGGATGCCAAAGGCGTTCTTCACCACCCGTCTTGCCCTGGACAGCCTGTAGTTGAAGATTCTCTCTTCACGGGTAAGGTATCTTAAACTGTACAGCTTCATGTGGTTGGTTCTGAGGGAGAAAGCGTCATCACCAATGATGAGGTAGGGCACATCTTGTATGTCATTGGGTGGGGGGTCTGGATCTGGAAAACCCATGATGAGGTTGCATTCCAGCCCATCCTTGAGGTCACTTGTGTTGTATACCTGGCCATCTGAAGCTGACCTGTTGCCTGAAGCATCGATGTAGCTGAACTTGTAGTCAGCATCAACCATGGCAAAGAGGATGATACTGAAGAAGCCCTTGTAGTTGGAATAAGTGGACCCTGAGTTGGCTGGAGCTTTGCAGGCCACGTGCTTCCCATCTATGGTTCCAACGGTGTGGGGAAAGTTCCACCTCTGATACCACTCTTCTGCAAGTTTTCTCCAGCCTTCTTCAGTGGTGGGGCACCTGAGGAGCTTCTCCACGTATTCTTCAATGATGGCCTGCACCACTTCTCTGACCACTTTGCTGATGCTGTTGTGTGGCACCCTCCATGCATACTGCAAGTTTCTGTATGTGGTTCCAGAGGCCAGGTGCCACAGAGTCAGTGCCACCTTCAGTCCAGGGTCCAGGTTGGGACGGAAGTTGGTGCTAGGCTTGGTCAACCTGGGTCTCAGACGCTCTACAAGTTCGTCAAATATGGCTGGTGGCATCCTCATGAAGTGATGGAATGCACGAGGGTCTTCATTCCTCAGCTCCACCATCAACTGGTCATACAGTCCAAACTCCATTCTTCTCACGATCCATCCTCGGACCCACATAGCTCTTGGACGTCTCCTTCTTCTCCTTCTGTATAAAACTTGATACAGTCTGAATAGATTTTGGTTCCGGTGATGAATGAGCGCAGCTATCATACGGACTGTGTCATCACCCATGGTGGAGAACAATTGATGATTTTGAAGACCAAGACCAAGGGTGAAGAGGTCTTTTCACCACGGCTGCTGGACTCATACTGAGATCCAGATGATTTTTCTCCCCCTTTTTATAGGAAATACCGGTTGTCCACTAGGTGTCCTTCTACATTCTCTAGACATACTCCAGACATCCTAAATATACGAGATACATCCCAGATACAAATGTTTTGTCCATTTTGAATACTTTATATACGAGATTCATGCACTTACATCCTTTCTATTTCCATGCTACTAACGCTGTGTAGACGTTCCATGTACCTTTTGTTTCCTCCCTCTTTCTGTTTTCAGCTGCAGCGGATGTGAGTTGAGGGGATGGCAAGAGGATGCAGAGAGGATACAGCGGATGTTTTACGGATGATAATGGACATAGAACATTTGTTTCCCGTATATGTTGCGGATGTACATCGTACGTGGCGGAAAGTTCATCTGCTCACAAAGTTTTGTACAGCTGAAAACTTTTTGCGCAGATGAAATCGCAGTGGACGGATGCTTGACGGATAGAGCGTATGAAACACGTATGCATTGAGTACACAACGGATGCATAGCATTTTCCAATGGATGACAAGCTTTTTTTAACGTTTTACATCCTCTTTGCATTCATAAGTGCAGTGGGACCAGGCCTTTAGGCTGCGTGACTCACTTTCTGTAAATGTATCTTTGTGATACTTAATAATGCTTATTATGCGTTAAGCATTCAGAACATTCATGCTCCAAAGAAAATACTTTCTTACCTTTCCATTCATCTATAATCCTTTCTTTATTCTCTATTGATTCATCATACATCTCTGCTTCTGGTTCATCCTCAGGATCATGATATTGAGCAAAATAAGGATGTGCAAGTGCTTCGGAGGCCGTTATTCTTTTATCACTGTCCAGGATAAGCATCTTCTCAAGAAGATCCACAGCTAGATATCAAAAATTGAAGTGATATAAAGCAGTTCATCAATTTTAAATTAACTATTAAGAAAGTCTACATATTTTCAATTCCACTGCCAAAATTTTCAACCTAATCTCAGGTAGCAATTCTTGAGATACAAATTATGTGTAACAATTTATTTCCAATAGAAAAGAATAGAGTTAGGGAAGAACCATGGATCTTTGGCACTCTCTGCCTGCCGTTTGCTTGCTTCCCTTGCAGATATTTCATTATTTATGTAACCCAGTGCTTATTTTGTGAATGAACAAGACCCTTGCAGGGTACCTGCTTTGTGATATATCCACATTATGTTCTCAAGATTCAAAATTCCAAAAGTAGCTACACTCCCAAAATGTTTGGGAACCTTGACATAAAGGATTCACTAACTGTTTACATAATAATAGTTTGCAAATTATGACCATAATATTTATTCTATGCCTATCTATCTATCTATTTCTTTTTTCTCATATACCTCTCCTATAGAATATTTATATTAAAAGTAATCAATATAATGACAAAGAAATAACCGTTAGTTTATAAATAAAATAGTCTGAAGGAGTAATTCATTTGGAGTATGTCTATACCCAATGAAATTTTTATAACCAGCCTCAGTATTCAATGGAAGATATTTGGAAATTTGTAGTGATGGTTTGTTTTCCATTTAAAGTGATTATTCTTCCTAGAATAGTATCGTGTTTCTCACAAAATAAGGCTGAGCCTTATTTTTTTTTAACCCATGAAAAAACGGCTCAGCCGTCTTTTCGGGGGTGACTTAATTCCCCCCCTTTGCATTCTTGAGTGGGTGGGCACTTAATATCGGGAATCCTTCCGCCACCGTTGCTTTCCCTTCTCCCCTGCTGCCGTGGAGTTTAGAGCAACACTGCGGCATTTGGCGCAGCCACGCGCAGCCAGCCAAGACTCCTCCTTGCAACCGGAGCCCAGCGGAGACACTTAGCTTCAGGTGCTCCTGTCGTCGCCTCGCCTTCGCCTTCAAAGGCAAAGCCAATTCTTTTAAAAACGACACCCTACTACCGGTACGACAAAGACTCCCTTGCCCGAGAAGGCAGCGCAACCCCACACAGGGGGGCAAATCTCCTGGGACCACAGCGCAGGATCGGCTCTCCCAGGGAGAAGCACTCAGCCGCCATCCCTGCCTGGCGCCAGGCAGTGTGCGAAGAGCTTTGCCTGGGGTGCCCAGCACAGCTGACAGGTGGGCCCTCCTGCCCAGCAATGGAGCTCTCACCAAGACAGCGAGCGCCTCCCCTCTGGACCCTCCACTCATCCTGCCAGAGCCATGTGGGCTGGGCAGAGCTGGGAAAGCAAGCCGTGGGTGCACGCCTGCCTGCCAAGCGAAAGAGCCGGGCCGACCTGAGCTTGGCTTCCTTCCCAAGTCCCTCCAGCCCGAACCCAAAGGGGCCACCGGGAGAGGCCGCCTGAGGCAGTGATAGCACCCACCCATCCATGGAGAGGGGGGCAAGGTGATGGCCTCCGCCACGTCCTCCTCCAAGCTGAGCCCTGCTGAGTGAGCGCCTCTGCCTGATGAAGAGTTTGGAGCTGCCGGCACATTTGGAGATGCGTGGGGACAGGGACGGGCTGGGTGAGGGGTGGAAAGGACGGGCAGCTTTGGGGTCTCTCTGCCAGACCCTCTGGCCAGGAAAGCAGCACCTTGCCTCCCTGTCTGCGGACCGGTGGCTCAGGCAGCCTCTCCCGGTGGCCTCTTCGGGTTTGGGCTGGAGGGACTTGGGGAGGAAGCCAACCTTGGGTCGGCCCGGCTCTTTTACTTGGCAGACGGGCACACACCCGTGGCTTGCTTTCCCGGCTCTGCCCAGCCCGCACGGCTCTGGCATGGCTCTGGCATGGCTCTGGTCTGGTGTGATGAGTGGAGGGTCTGGCGGGGAGGTGTTTGCTGCCTTGGTGAGAGCTCTGCCACCAGGCAGGAGGGGCCGCCTGTCAGCTGCACTGGGCGCCTCAGGCAAAGCTCTTCGTGCTCTGCCTGGCGCGAGGCAGGGATGGCGGCTGGGCGCTTATCCCGGGGTGGCCCAATCCTGCTCTGCGGCCAGGAGATTTGCCTCCCCACGTGGGGTTGGGCTGCCCTCTTGGGCAGGGGAGCCTTTGTCGTACCAGTAGTAGGGCATCATTTTTAAAAGAATTGGCTTTGCCTTTGAAGGCGAAGGGAAAGCGGCAACAGGAGCGCCTGAAGCCGAGTGTCTCCACCGGGCTCCGGTTGCAGGGAGGAGCGATGGCTGGCCATGCGTGGCTGCGCCAAACACCATGGTGTTGCTCTAAACGCTGTGGCAGCATGGGAACAAGGGAAAGCAATGGTGGCAGAAGGTGTCCCGATACGAAGTGCCCCACCAACCCCGAAGTCAACACAGGCAGCACCATATCCAGGTATGCAACAAAAGTACTTCCTAACGGCAAGCCCCCCCCACCATTCCTCCCCATTTCGCATGTTTAATATAGGCCTAAATTTGGGGGGAGGGGCTTAATTTGATCTTATGCCTATAAAGCATACTGGGACTTCCTATTGGGGGAGGCTGTATTGTTGGAGAAAAATGGTAGTGAATAATAAATATTTACCTAATGGGTTTGCTCCACGAAATACTACTTTCAGATCCTGTTGAGGCATGTATGGTAGAGATTCTATGTATTTTCTGGCCTGCAAACATGAAATTCCATAAACATACATAAATTAAAAGTTTGAGATTAAATGGTTCACCCCTGAAAATATGATTTGTGACTGCACTCAGTTATAATCAAATGTCCCCAAATATTTATAAAATGTACGAATTATATAGTAGAATGAGAAACAGAAGATGAAAGTATCTTTCATCATTCTTTTCATTTATCTTGCTGCTCAATGTAGATTTTAATTAGACAGAATAAAATTCCTGAGCTTCCTAATCTCTTCAATTATATGCACATCTGTAAAAAAGACCAAGGACAAATGTGATTATAGAAAAGATGCCATAATTTTCTATTCCAATAAGATCCACACAAGCTGCACATTGTAACTATCATTTAATAGAGACCACCACTATGAAGGTCAAAGGAGCCTTTCAGGACTAGAAAGATCAAAATGCCATTCTTTCTATCATGCCAAAAACTATAGAGATTTTTGGAGGGCATGTTTTAGGAAATGTTTGGCAGAATTCTGATGGAAAGAGATGTGACAACAAGCAAAGTACAAGAAGTTTGGTGTAGCCTTATATTTGGCAAGTGGTTTGCTCCTCAGCAGAGATCTTCCAACAAGTTAGAAGTCAATGTAGGCCTCTTGTTTCTATATAAGAAACTAGATTAGAGTTCTATGCAAGTGAAACAATGGAAGTAAATAGTGGGATGCTTTCATCTGCCAAGAGACATTATTTCCAACCTTAAAATCACCATATTTTGCTCCAAATTACACTAAAGGGAGATGACCACAAGAAATATAGCAGCTAACCTTTGCCAACATTTGTCTTTAAATATGCTTCAGATGTATATATATTTCAAGGAAACAGAGATCCATATAATAAACAAAAACAAGACCCATATAATATAATTAACATTAAAAAACAAAAAAACAAAAGACTTCCTGTAGAAATTACATCTTTAAGAAGAATGGTACCTCCTAAGAGTGCTTCTTTATAAATATTTGCTTCAGCAATTGGTTAATTATGTTAACTAGAAATCAAATGTTTTTTATTGATTGTTTGATACTCAGAAACCCACAATGTGGTCATGTTAAAAACACCAATTCTTTGGAAGTTGCATTTTTGAAAAAAATATATAAGATCACTCATATCTGAAAATCAACTTGAAAAAAACATGCAACTGAAAAGAACATTGTCAGGAAATCAGTGTCAGTCAAAATGAAATGAATGAAATTAAATGAATGATTAAATGAAAAATTAATTATGATCCTATTAATAAATCATATTTACATGTTCTGATGATATTTTTTTGAGAAGTTCAGAACTAGGTGTACCAACTACTTCCATTATTCGTTTCAGCTGGTCGATATCTGTTAACAGTTTAAGAAAACTACAAGAAAGATAGGAAAGATAGCAAAGGAGATATATGCACATATAAGCTGCCAAATGCACACATAAGTTCTTTTGTTCTGTTATCTAAAATAGAAAGGAGAATAAAAAGATGATGTACAGAGATGGATACTTCTATCAACAAATTGGCCTGGATCATAAGTAAGTTTTAAAACCATTGTTGCTGATCAAGCCACAGTTTCCTACATATCATAAAACTACAATAGGTAGGTTCACATATATTAATCAATGCAAACAAGCTAAACAAGTGAACAAAATTATATTGGATAAAAACAAAGCACAATTGTAGGCATTTATAATAGTACCCACTGAGATGACACTAAAGAGCCCTCAGAAATCCAATTTAAGTTAAAGGGGTAAACAGAAACATCAGATTCTTAAGTCACCAGAAGGCATTTCACCATTACTCACCATCTCAACTTGGACAGTTTTCAATCAGGCCATTATTTGCTTGAAAGAGCTTAAACATCATTAGACACTATTATTCTTAATGCGGAACAATTATGTGTCTTTCTCTTCAAAAATGAGATGGTATAATGGCCCAAACCAAGGGAATACCTTATGTTGGCCATTGAAAGGAACCATATTTTCTAATGTTATATAAATATCCTATTTTTCCTTCATTGTGAATGAAATTATTTTCTATTCAGGCTTTTGAATCAGCATCATCTTGTAACACCAGTCTCTAAAATCCATGTAGCCTAGAAATTAAGGTGGGAAGTATGAAAATCACCAGGTCTTGTTTTTCAAAAACTATTACATCACATCACAAACTATTTGCCCAGTTCCTTAATTTGTTTCAAGGGCAGCTTCCTATAAAAGCCACTATTAGCAGCTGGCTTTCAGGCTTACCAAACAAATTACGAATTTCTCAGTAGCTTTGGCCTTCAACAGCAACTCACAAACTACTGGCGGTTGTAAGCTGTGTTTGTTTGCTGGTCATTAGTTAAATGAGACATACAAGAACAAAATTTGGTCAGTCTACTGCAGCTTAAAGACACATTATGTTCTGAGCCTTTATGGCTATTACTGGCTGTGAAAAACAGTCACTTTAGCTATTTGTTACATGTTTGCTAAAGCAATTTTGCTTAATGTCTAATATTGCCTTAAAAGCTTTAAGTGGAAAACAAGATCTTCAGCCTGTTACCATGTGTGTTGGGTTGGGGAGTGGGGTGGGATTGTAAGAAGGATACAGTCATTTCCTGGAAAAAGAGCCTTCCCTTTCAGCAGCTCTGCCATGATGCATCCAACTGACCAAATATCAACTGCCAAGACATAAATACACATAAGACATTCTGTATAATCCAAGACCTTACTCTATCTATCTATCTATCTATCTATCTATCTATCTATCTATCTATCT
>BLBF01000037.1:4718539-4736348 GCA_015471245.1 Laticauda colubrina
TCTATCTATCTATCTATCTATCTATCTATCTATCTATCTATCTATCTATCTATCCATCCATCCATCCATCCATCCATCCATCCATCCATCCATCCATCCACACACACTATCATGCCCCTGTCAGAGTCTGAATCCGAGGAGGAAGCCAAACAGCTGACAGGGAATGGGAGTGTGCCTCTGTTGGCTGTGGAGGAAACTGGGAAAGGGCAAAGTCTGGCTGGGCAGAGCAGGGGAGAGATAGAACAAGGGAGAGGAAGACCTAGGCCCACCCCCTTTTCATCCTATGGCACGCAGGGAGAAACAGAGAAGAGAGCAACATGGGTTGTGTGGCTTACGGGGAAGGAAAGGACCCTGATTACCTTTATTAGCCACAGCTGGGAACATAGTTTATAAGAAAGGCAGACTGTGTGCGGCAGGCTGCTAGGAGCAAACATGACTTTATCTTGTGCTTATCTATGTTCCTGGTGTCTTCCCAACCATGTGAGTTTTGCCGTGCCTTCAAGTCTGAAATTCTTGCTCCTGCCCTACCAAACGAATCATTTCAGTTTGGCTTGATTGGACTTTAAGTTACAGTTTGTGTTGACCATGTGTTGGACTTAATTTTCTGCAGTCAAAAGCTGTTCCTGAGAGAGTTTTTCTCCAGCCAGAAGGTAACCAGGACATTGGGGGCAAAGTGGGAAATAATAAAGGGACTCTTATTGATTATCTGACTGTGTGCCTTTATGCCATGCCCCGGGTCATCACACACACACACACACACACACACACACACACACACACACACCATAGTACATATCAGTAAGGAAGAATATTTACTTTACCTGTCTGATTATAATGCATCCAGTTTAACATGATTTCTGGGGCTCTGTACCATCGGGTTGCCACGTAGCCTGTCATTTCATCATCAGTTTGCCGGGCTAAGCCAAAGTCTAAAATCTACATAATCATGAATAAAGTTTCCTGTTATTTTAGCTGTATTAAATGTTCCCACTGCTTTTTATTCTGATTATTGTAACTCATTAAAAACTGCACTGACAAGACAACCAAACCAGAGGGCCAATTTGGTACAGGATTAGGTATTGGATTAGAAACCAAGAGTCCGTGAGTTCCAGTCCTCCCCTAGGCCAACTGGGTGACTCTTTTCCAGTAACTCCTCCTCAGCCCAACCCACAAACTCATAGGCTTATTGTTGTTGGGGAAACTGGCAGCTGCTTTTGTACACTCCTTGAATTATACAAAACAAAGAGAGGATATAATTATAATCTTTATCATCTCATGATTCAAATCCAGGGAAATTGAAAAAAAAAACGGTAGTTGTTCAAACTAACAAAGTCCTTATGCCTTTAAATTACATGACAGGTTATACGGCAATTTTCTGCACTGCAGAGATAAACCACAAAAAAATTGAGGGGTGGTTTGAAGAAAAATAACATGTAATTCTGTTGAACAATAACGCAATATATTATCTCAGCTTATTCTGATCATCTCCTCACTATCTTTTCTTAAAGCCAGCACAGACCCAAATATAAAACTGACAGGAAAAACTGAATTTTGACAGAGCCTTGTGGTAAAGGGCATTAAGTGGATGACAATATTTTTGAGATTGATTTCAGTGGAATAGTATTATTATCTTAAATATCTGGCTAAAACACCAGCATTTTAATTCACTGTATGCTTCAAATCATAAAGAGGCTGGATTTTTAAGATAGTACCTTGATGCTAAAATATAAATATTTGGCTGATTTATATCCCTGAAGAAAGAACTTCTTCTGTCCACCAATGCCAGGCTGCATGGCTTAGCACAGCGTTAAGGAACCTGTGGCTCTTGGGTATTGTTCAACTTAGTAGGTCTAATTCAGCATGCCAACAGGCAGGGATGATAGAAGACAGTCCGCCATTTCAGTCCTCGTCTGCAGACCCCAACATAATTGTTTAGAGGTCAATTCAATGGATCGGATATCAGGTTGTTATAGGGTCTGAAGGCACTGCCTATTAATCACATAGGTGAACTTACACATACAACAGGGGTTCCAATTTCCAAGAATGGGAAAGTAACATAAATAGGGCATCAAGTCATCTGACCACAGGATGGGAGAATTATGTTCTACTACAAAAGAAAATGTTGAGTTTGGGTGGAAGAGATAAGTGCAATACAAAGATATATGGACTTTATTCCAGACAATCAAATTAGGGATTAATAGAATACCTAATCACGCAAATATTGGCATGAAACTTTATACTGGGTCAGCATGCTTTCAAATTCACCATATTCAAATATATAATTTACATTTATAAGACAGGACAATTTCATTTTTAAATGAAATAAGATCCAAAGACTTTGATTATATACATCTTAGAAACATATCATTTCTTTTGTAATCTATGACTACTACAAAGCTCTGTAGCAATGATGAACAAATGACAGCTAAATAGGACCAGCCAGCATGATGACTGGGGAATTCTGAGAGTTGAAGTTCACTCATCTTAAAGTTAACATGGTTGAGGAACACTCAACTAAGATGTAGTTGCTGTTGTTAACTTTTCTAGTGATGCCATGGGGTTCCCCCCTCTCTTTCACCAAATCCAGAACAATGTTATTTGAAGTTATTTGGCTTTTTTACATATTCTCCTTCACTTAATTATCAGGATCACTTTCTCTTGAACAGGGTAATTTTTTTTGGAAAATGTTACTGGTAAATAGGAAGGGGATTATTTTATGGTAACATTTTCTGGAGCACAGATTCCATTGTGGGTCAAATGTAAATGCCACTTCTTGTTGTTCAGATTGTGTCTTTTGACAAGTTTTCCCATTCTATGAAACAGTATGCAAGTGATGAATAATTTTTAACTGCTCTATTTAATTGTATAATTACTTATATTCTTATCAATATCCATATTTATCTTTGGACAAAACATTATTTTGCATTACTGCCTAAATTGGGATACAATCATTATTAAGTAACATATCCTAAAATAGAATTGCGTATCTTGGTATAAACATTGAGAAAAAAAATCAATAGTAATTTTGTCATCTATTCAGGAGATTCCTATTTGTTGCTAATACACAGCATTTAATCTTCCTTTCCAAAGATGAGACTTTAATTCCAGCAATGTAGATAGCGTATATATCTATTCTTTCACTTATACTTGCAAGATCTAATATGCAACTATGAGCAGTTACTTAGATGCAATTACTGTCATGAATGAAGATCCAAAACTTCCACAGCAGCCTATTTAATCATCAAGATGATTCCTATCACATTTAAATTAAATAATTTTATCAATATCACACTTTCTGTAAATGTTATTTAGCTTTGGGAATAATGGACAATGATTTGCTTGCACCTCTTATTCCTTTCCCTCTCCATCTCTTTACCACAATTTCAAATTTTATCGTTACTCTGTGTGTGTATTTGTATAATTCTATTGCTTTTAACTGTGTAAGATTCCCTGAGTTATCTTATGGTGAGATTGGCAGCACATTTTGATAGATGAGATGAGGGTGGGGAAGAGGGAGGGAGAGAAGGTAGAAGAGAGAGGGAGAGAGAGAGGCAGAGAGGGGCAGAGAGAGAAAGAGAGGAGGGAATCAAAATAGCATGAATCCTACCCTTAATTCACAGTCTTCATTAACAGCTAAGTTACTGGGCTTCAGGTCCTGAATCAGAATGAAAAGACTATTAAAATAGGGTTAAATTTAAGATGATAAAACTAGTCAGTGCAGAAGTATACAAAGCATTTTATCAGTGATTGAAACTTACCCGGTGAATGATTCCAGCAGAATGAATATACTGCAACATGAAGAGAAAACAGGTAAGGTCAAAATCAGACAAGGCTGAATGAACATGAGTATCAGAAACCATTTGCTTTGACTCATATTTTTCTACAAAGTAACATTTTAGTTAGGCTGCATTTGTTTCCACACTACAGACTCATAGTGATAAATCATACAAGGACTTTGATTACGTTTTAAATGGCATTTTAAAGTGCACACTCCACCACTCTTTGCAATCCAATCTAGGGGCCTTCAGAATAAAGATTGCCAGTTAGAAAACTATCTCTTCTTGGAAAACAGTACTGTAATCGGAGAAAGAAAAAGAGAGTAGAATTTTCCACAAAACATCCAAAATTCTTGGCTGATAGGCTTGTTTAATTTCAACTCCAAAATGCATGGAGCTTCAAAGTCTCAAAAACTCTGCAATATATAAACCTGCATATGCTGTGTCTTGTAAAAAAATACTCATCTTTTTCTGGAAAGCAAGAATATCATAGCATTACCATGGGAATGGATATTATTTATATGGGGTATATTTATGGGTATACATACAAAGGATATATCTGGATTTCCCAGGCATTTCAGAAAAGCAAAATCGTATCTTGTTCTCAATTTTTTGTGGTCCTGCAAAATCACCCTCTTTGTTCAGATATTAGAAATTGGTCTTCATGCTTATTTCAAAGGGCTGGATTAAATTATACTTTGGATACTTTTCAAATATGCAGTTCTATGATTCTTAGTTCTAATGCAGAGCCACAGCTAATTTCCAACTATCAGATTCAAAAAGATTTGATATCTAAATTATGTAAACATCAGAGTATTAATTTGTCAATACTGTGCAACATAAATACCAATGGTACCAAAATAATATTATGTATGAGGTATGTTTAACAACAATGTAATAAAGGAAGGGAAAAAATAAATTGATTTCCAAGTCAAAATATGATTTAATACATAACCACATACAATAGCACCTTCTCCATCATGGTGTTTGCCTTATCAAACAAGTTTTCATGATTCAAAATACAGAATTGCAATGCTGGTAAGAACACAGAAAAATCTCAACCACAATCTCTCTGTGTCCATCATCTCTTTCTCTCCCTCCCTTTCTCTCTTCTATCTATATCTCATTGAGAAACTGCCCAGAGTTGCTGTGTAAGGGAGATAGGAGATTTGCATGATCTTGACTCTGTGGGCCTCCAGGAATGCAATAAACACTTGGCTTTTTCTCAAGCCACTGGGGCCAGGCTGTTAATGGAGCTGGCATAGTGGTTGATAGGTGAATGTGAGTTGTATTGTATTAAATGGTCTTTTTAGTTTTAGAGTGTTGTATTTTTAGTCTGTTTTCTCCCAGGAATTCCTTCTGGTAGACGGAGAGTTATGCAAGTGCATAATTGCACCATGGTACCTCCCATCCCTGTCCTATTGTCCCCATTTAATCGTACCTATTTTCTGTATTCTTACTCATGTTTATACTTATATCTATTATTTTGTAAGCGATTGACAAATCAAATAAATCAAATAAATAAAGTTTGTTTAATCAATCAATTGATAAAGTAGTGTTGAAATGGCAGACTTCACATTCAATATCTTTCCAAACTGGACCATTAACCCTGAAAACTGCAAGAAGCAGCACTGCAGTGTAATTAATTTAATTTTGTAAATCAAAGATAAATAACCAGATCCCTTGAAATAAAAACCATACAATATTTGATTCAACATTCTTGCGATAAGGAGGATCTCAAGTAAATAAGTGTGGCTATTTATTCATTGGGTGTCAGTTTACACACTGGAGTTAAAATTTACCAGCTGAAAGATGTATTCTCAATTCCTTTAAAAAAACAACAACAACTATACAAGTTAGTCCTCGACTTATGACCACAATTGAACTCCAAATTTCTCATGCTAAGCAAGACAGTTGTCAAGTGAGTTTTGTCCCATTTTACCACCTTTCTTGCCAGTTGTTATCACTGAAGTTGTTAAGTTAGTAACATGGTTGTTGAGTAAATCTGGCTTCCCCATTGACTTTATTTGTTAGAAAGTCACAAAAGGTGATTGATCACATGACCCCAGGATACTGCAATCATCATAAATACAGTCCAGTTGCCAAGGCGCAGAAATTTTGATTGTATGACTACGGGGATGCTGCAATTATTATAATTGTGCAAAACGACCATAAGTCCAAATGGTTGTAAGTCTGGTGTTATTTGTAGCTGTAAACAATTAAGGACAGCACAAAGAAAAAAAATGTTCCAGCCAAGAAAAAATTCCAGTGTTACTGAGACAGTCACTTTTACTTCAGTTTTAAGAAATATTCTCCCACCAGCAGGGCAGGTGGATCCTACTCTTCAGGCATCTTCAAAAATCAGTCAGAAAGTATTTGGTCTTCAGTTTAGTTTCTCTAAACGGTATCTATAATGTGTAAGATTTCAATTACAGGATCCAATCTGAGTCAGTCACCATTACCAGAGTTTTTTGTCTTCTGAGTTTTCAGCTCAGGAGGGAAACAATCTTCAAGGAACCCCTCTCTAGTGGTTCCAGTGACCTACCCAGATTGGATCCTGCAACATTATCCTAGGACACGTATATTCGCCTTCATTCATAAGATTTCAACTGATGGTCGTTATTGTTTGTTATATGAATTTTGTAATCTTGCTTTTGCTTTGAATATATGGTGTGGTGGACTGTCCAAAATCCTACTGGATTGCAGTGAATTAAAAATACTTTTAAATAAATAAATGAAATGTTCCTGTGGCTTTTACCTTTAGTCCTCGAAGTAACTGATATATAAGAAACTGTATATGGTCATCTGTCAATTTTTGACACTTCACTATATTATTCAAGTCAGCACCCATTAAATTGGTGACAAGATACCTGCAAACCAAAACCAAGATTATGAAGACATTTACACTGCAATTCCTTGTCAACTGCAAAGTAATCCTCAGTGAGTTCACAGTTGTAATAGGTTTTTTTTTTAATTACAGCCTTAATGGTTTTATAGACTTAATCATTTTTCAACCGTAATTGCTTATAAATTTGCTTTGAAAACTTTATTATAACACTATATATTTCACTAGTACAATTTAAATTTCCAGGCTATGAATCTTAGAAGCATTTGATACAACTAGGGACTGATTAATGGCCAAATCAGAAATCTTAATTGATAGAAAGAAATTAGGGTAATTAAATACAACCGTGAAATCAGATTCAATGGTTCACTTCTGATGAAAAGAAGATATTCCCCTGTGAGAAGGAGGCTTCTGGCTACAGGGTACAGATTTTGGTGGAAATTTAAGCCAATAGTACACAAGAGAAGGACAAAGGCAAGGGAGAGTGTAACCTCCCTCACCTCTAAGAAACTGCTTCAGAAAGGAAAGGTTACCTCAAAGCAAAGGTTCCAGTTCCAATTCCTGTCTAACCTAGTACTGAAAACAGTCACCAGATATGATGGAAATTAGATTCTAGAAATATGTATCTGGGTAGCCATAAATTTCCCACTGCTCATATCAGGAAATATTGGAAAATATATACTGGATCATCTAGGACAGAGGTCCCCAGCACCAGGCCATGGACCAGTACTGGTCCATGGACTGTTAAGAACAGCTGGAGGTAAGCAGTGGTCGAGTGAGCCCAAAACCTCCACCACTCCCTGTATGTGGAAAAATTGTCCTTCATGAGCCCATCCCCCTAGTGCCAAAAAGATTGTGGACCGCTGATCTAGGAGAATAAAATGTCAAAATATTATTTATTTATTAATCCCAGCAAGGGACTACTAATCAATACTCTAGTTGTATAAAGTTATGCTATGGATTCCTAATGATCCTTTCAAGACATATCCCAATCTTGGCTCAGAAAAGAAAATCATTACAGTATGTACCATTGGAAGTAATTTACTGCTTGCATTAAGTATGTCCCACCAATGCAGATTCTGCTCTGAGACTCAAATGAACAGATTATTGACATTTCCATGGAGCTTCTCAATTCATACTCCACAAATGGCAACTGCATGGATTCAACTTCTTCAGTTTTAGGATACAAATATTTTCTCATTCATAGGAATTCTTGCCTTCCCCTATTCAACATTGTTGGTTCCTAGTAGAGTTTACAAGACACTCTTACAGGCAAACCCTACCTTTTACTTAATTTCATAATTCCTGTACTAGGAAATAAATTGGTTAGGTTATTTGTTTCCTGCTTATGTAACTAGAATGTAGCAAATGTAGCAGACCATCCTAGCTTCTGGGTCAAGATGGTCAGATGGCAGCAGAGTCAGACAGTGAGGAAAAAAGGAGACCAGTCAGGGAGTCTTGAGAGTGTTTGGACGAGGGTTTTGCATCTGATGCACGGATGGGGCCAGGACCATCTGAGAGTGGGGTGCTGCCTTCAGAGCCTGGCAGCAGCGAAACAGAGGACCCAGGGGAGCCGTTCCCAGTGTGCATGTGCCCAGAGCTGCTAGAAGGCGAGAACAGCTGAAGCAGAAGGGGTGACTCGGGAGTAAGACTGGAAGGTGATTGCTCCTCCCATAAGGGATAAAAGTCAGACCTCAATGATGAAAGCTTTGCAGGAAGCAAAGTAGTTTGATAGATTCAGAGTCCTCTTTGAAGCTCTGTGTCCTCTGGTTGGTTTTTTTTTTGAAATTCGGTTGGTTTCTGTTATAATTAATTTGGATACTTCTGTTTTTGGCAGCATTCGAGAGCACTGAAAGGCATGTGCTTATCTTGGGGAACTGTTTACAATTAGTTCTAGCTGGGAATGACAGTAATTCCCAGCATTGCAATAAAATAGGCTTTGCTTTTAAAACAAGTTTGTGTTTAATTACGTTTGATGAAGCATGGGTCAGAATCAATTCAATATATACCCATGGCTATAACTGCTGGGAAAATCTAGCAGTAAAACCATGGTATCATGCTCTCATTGTTGCTTAAGAATGACAACTTGATGATCAAACAGCTTTTATTTCATACTAATGGCTCAGACATTTTCAAAATGGCCAAATGCATAATTTTTACTGAAAGCACTGAAGGTACAAGGATATTTCTTGGTAGCAACAAGAAGAGGGTTTTTTATTATCTCTTTTATTTATTAAACACGAAACTCAATCGAGCATTTAAAAATGTATCAAAAATACCAGTGACTACCGCTAATGGTTGATACGGGTTGCTGTCAGCATCCTCGGTATCAACCAAGTATCTTCTTAAAATATACAATGTTCCAAGTAGCACAGTTTTTTGCAGTTCTGCTGCTATAATTGCAGGGAGCTTCAATTTCTTAATGTATTTTATAAAATTCTTGGATATGGTACCAAGTTTTATCCATAATCACATAGTTTTGATGGCCAGGTTGCGATATTTCGTGATTTTTTCCCAGTTCTTTTTCTTCAACTCTGGCGTCTCCTGGTACAGTGATATCAGTACATTATACATTTGGGTTTTCGACAACTGTGATACCTGCCGTGTTGTGTTCCAAATGACAATCTGTCTGTATTCGAAAGTCCCACAAGATCTTCAGCTTCTCACTTTCGACAACTTTTTCAACTTTAAATTCCCATGACGTTTTGGATACAGGTAAGTCGTATTTTTTACATAATGACCAGTGGATTATTTTAACAACTCAGCTATGTCTAGTTTTGTAATCAGTTTGTGCGATTTTGCTGCATTCACATATTCAATGTGAAACAGTTTCAATGTTGTCATTGCAAAGTTGGCAGTTTGGATTGTCAGTATTTTTTTGTATCTTCGCTTTCATGGTATTAGTTTGTAGTGCTTGTTCTTGAGCAGCAAGTATAAAACCTTCCGTTTCTTTCTTGATAGTTCCCATCGTAATCCATGCCCATTTCAAGTTGTTATCACATTTTCCTCCAATGTTTTTCAAGTGCTGTCCGTGCAAAGCTTTGGTTTTCCATCCATTCCATCTGTCATCCAGCTGTTTTTTCTTATATTCTGCCTTTTTTCCTGTTGTTTTTATAATGTTGTTTTCTTTGATTCACATAGTCCATCAAACTTCATTTTTCTTCTTCTACAGTTTTTTTTAAATTATTATTATTATTATTACTATTATTACTATTATTACTATTATTAATTGCAGTGTCAGCCAGATGTTCGGACTGGGTTTGGCATTTTTATCTACCTATCGAGTCCTTACCAAGCACCTGAGATAGGCAAATCTGGATGTTTGACGGTGGAAGCTGTTCTAAGTAAAGTTGCCTTCTGCAATTGACCGATGCCGAATTTATCAATACCAATGATGTTCAAGTGGTATTGATGTTCAGTTGTTTCGAGATTGCACCCAAGGCATCTATTACTATTGGTACCACCCTTGCTTGCCTTTGCCATAGTCATTCTATTTCTGTTTGTAGGTCTTTGTATTTTATTGTCTTCTCCAGTTCTTTCTCTTCTCTTCTGCTGTCTCCAGGCACTGCTACATCCATTATCCAGACTTTTTTTGTCTTTCTTATCAACAAGTTAAGTCCAGGGTGTTATGTGACAAGTGCTTGTTGAGCAGGAGCAGCAACAACAGCAGCAGCATTATTGATTTAATCTTCAATTTGATTCACAGTCTGGGACTGGTAAAAAAGTCCAAGTCTTAACCAAGGCCTTTCTGCTTTTATATTATTATTGTTATTGTTATTGCTGTTGTTGTTATTCTAAAGGTAAAAAATTATCATTCCAAGGCCAGCAGGAATGAAGTTAATTGCAGAGCCAGCTTTAAAATGATTTATGTGGATAAAGTGTTGTGATCCACCAGCAGCCTGCGGAGCTGGCAGCAGAGTTGGACAGTAGGGAGGAACATGGGCCAGTCTGGGAGTCTGGGGAAGACTTGGACAAGGGTTCTGTATCTAATAGAGAGATGGAGCCAGGTCCATTTAGGAGTTATGTGCTGATTCCAGAGCCTCCAGAATCTGACAGCAGCAAGACAGAGGAACAGGGGGAGCCTGTTACCAGTGCACACATTCACAGAGCTGCCAGAAGGCAAGAACAGTTAAGACAAAAGGAGCGACTCAGGAGTAAGGCTTCGAGGTGATTGGCCCTCCCATAAGACATAAAGGAGGAGCAAAGGAACAGGAACCTTTTCAGGAAGCAACTTTGTCGGTACTGATCAGTTTGAAACCTGAAGATCTGTGTTGAATTTGTGCTTCATTTGGCCTTGTATAACTAATTGGAAATTTAGTCGTTGGCAGCATTTCAAGGAAGATAAAGGTATGTGCTTATCAGATGCATTTTGGCAGACTTCCATGGGACTATTTACAAACTGTATGAGACTCATTATGGGCTATGAATGACTTTAATTCATAGCCGGTGAAATAAAGAAAAAAGGAACTAATGTGTGTTTGTTAGTGTCTCAATAAGCCTTGGTCAGAACATAGAGGAATGCAAACAATGCTATACAAACATGCACAAAGTAACCTATTTTCTTTTTAGTTTATTACAGCATTATAACATTTCTCAGAGGGATAAACAGATTGGTTTTCTGTGGCAAAAACAAAAAATACTGTAGCATGCTAAAAGCTAATCAACTTAACAAAATAATAAATAATGTGATAATAAAATACCGTGTTTCTCCAACAATACGGCCTCCACCAATAGGAAGCCCCACCATGTTTTATACGCATTCAATTTATAAAATTGAATTAAGCCCCTCCCTCCAAATTAAGACCCATATTAAACATGTGAAATAGGGGGGGAATGGCGGGGAGGCCTGCATTTAGGAAGTACTTGCATGCCAGGATATGGGGCTGCCTGAGTTGGTGGGGCACTTCATACCGGGAGATATTTCGCCACTGTTGCTTTTCCTTCTCCCTTGCTGCTGCGGCGTTAGGGCATTTGGCGCAGCCACATGCTGCCAGTCAGGGCTCCTCCCTGCAACCGGAGCCCTGAGGAGACACTTGGCTTCAGGCGCTCCCGTCGCCACGTTCCAAGGGAAGGCGCTCGCCCGAGCGGATGTCTCCCTCCCTCCCTCTCTCTCTCTCTCTCTCTCTCCCCACAAGGTCTGCGCTGTGGCTGAGGAGGAGGAGGCTGAAGCCGGTTCCTTCTGCTTGCTGAGAGGTGAGGAAGCCATGTCTTTGCACAGCAAGCGAAGCGCTGCTCGCCCGGGTGAGATTTGGGAACAAGGGGCAGGAGGAGGCATGCACGCACCCACGGCTCGCCTTCCTGGCTCTGGCCAGCCGCATAGCTCTGGTGCTGCCCTAGCGGGATGAGCGGAGGGTCCGGAAGGGAAGCGCTCGCTGCCTTGGTGAGAGCTCTGCTGCCAGGAAGGAGGGCCCGCCTGTCAGCTGCGCTGGGCGCCCCAAGCTAGGGGCGCCCAGCGGTGCTCAGCACAGCTGATAGGCGGGTCCTCCTTCCCGGCGGCAGAGCTCTCACCAAGGCAGTGAGCGCCTCCCCGCCGGACCCTCCGCTCATCCCGACAGGGCCGTACCAGAGCCATGTGGGCTGGGCAGAGCCAGGAAGGCGAGCCGTGGGTGCGTGCATGCCTCCTCCTGCCCCTTGTTCCCAAATCTCACCCGGGCGAGCAGCACTTAGCTTGCTGTGCAAAGCCACGGCTTCCTCACCTCTCAGCAAGTAGAAGGAACCGGCTTCAGCCTCCTCCTCCTTAGCCATAGCACAGACCTTGTGGGGAGAGAGAGAGGGAGGGAGGGAGACATCCGCTCGGGTGAGTGCCTTCCCT
Organism: Laticauda colubrina; assembly: GCA_015471245.1. Classification (NCBI taxonomy): domain Eukaryota; kingdom Metazoa; phylum Chordata; class Lepidosauria; order Squamata; family Elapidae; genus Laticauda; species Laticauda colubrina. The sequence goes on from BLBF01000037.1 coordinate 4,730,973, forward strand.
CGGAATGCGGCGACGGGAGCGCCTGAAGCCAAGTGTCTCCTCAGGGCTCCAGTTGCAGGGAGGAGCCCTGACTGGCCGCACGAGGCTGCGCCATACGCCGTGGTGTTCTTCTAATGCCACGGCAGCAAGGGAGAAGGAAAAGGTCTCCTGAACCCCAAGATGTCACCGCCCGCCCACCCGAGGATGCAAGGGGAGGAATTAAGTCACCCCCAAAAAGATGGCCTAGCCGTTTTTTCAGGGGTCAAAAAAATATCAGGCCCAGCCTTATTATGTGAGAAACATGGTAGTTAGTTACTAAGATGCTCTAAGTGAATTACTTTCTTAAGCATCTTAATCCATTTAACATTCCTTTTAAAACATTTAAAATTACTGCCCTTACAAAAGAAGATTAAACAAAAAGATGATTCATCTTACAACATCCTCCTTCCAGTAGCAAGCCAAAACCCCTTTTAACTTTTTTCATATCAGAAACTGTATTCCTAAAGGTGTCCTTCATCACAATTAAATATTATGAAATTTGACAAATGCAACAGAAAAAGTTAATCACATATTTCATTATATCACTGAAATTAATTCTACTTATAAACATTTGATTTTGGTTACCTAATGCCAATACTTCCCAACTCAGTAAATTGTCAACTATCAATTTTATTTCAAACTTTACTTACACTTCATTAAAATTGTCTATTGATGCTGCAGGTGTAAAAACATCTAGTAATCCTATAACCTGAAACAAAAAAAGAATTTCTATTTTACCTAATGAAATGCATAAGATACTACAGGATTTTACACTTTGTATTTGCAGATTGCCAGACAAAGACAATGGAGACTAGAAACAGAGGTTTGGAATACTTTAGTCAACAATATCAGTTGTATATAACTGCTGAATTCAAATTGCTAAGAGTGTATTTGTACTTACAGGTTAATTAGGACTGATTTTCTTCTTCTCATAACTCAGATTCAGATTGCTCCCAACTCAGGAATAAGTTTTTAAGAAGTATCTACCTGTTCATTACTATGTCTATCTACATCCTATCATGCTTCAAATAAGTCAACATCTTTTATTTACCTTTTTAAAAAGCATTTAATAATAGAGGAAAACATGAAAATATCAATTTATAGGGCAGGATAAAGACAGAACCAGCATTTTGGATACTTTTACTGGAAACATATATACTCCTGGTTGATTTGGCGAAGATTCAACCTGGGGGGGAAAATGGCACTCTGTTCTACATCACAATCTCTGTCCAAATTAAGTTTTATTCTGGTTTGTCACTCTTATTTGCAATAAAACTATGATATGTGTGCACCAACCTGGCTTTTCAAGATCGGATGGAACAGACAAATTTAACCAGGTCTTCTGAAAAATAGGTGTGAAAGGTCCAAAAGAAAGAAGCTAATATATGAGACACACCCTTTTTGAAATTATTAGGGCTGTTATAACTGAACTAGTTCTGTACTCTCTAATTATTGCAAAGCAAACTCAGCTCTTTCTTAAGAAAGAAAAAAAACTTAATGAAATAAAACCTTTCAAGTGAATCCCTGTATATCAATTAGGCTATTTGATCTTACATTATAAATAAACTGATTTTTTTGTGCGTGTGGTACAATTTGAATGATTAGTCACATAAAAAAGGTTTTACATTGCTGGTAAATGCATCCCCCCCCCCCCGCATTTGTGTCTCAAAATTCAGCTTTCACCAAAACACTAAAATATATGCATTTTTGCTGCAATTATTTTGCAGGAATAACTTTAAAAATATCTTTAATGCTATGACTGTAAATTACTCAAAATAATTTAAAGCCAGAGTTCTGGGTAGAAAAAAGATTGAAAACGAAATGCAGTACATCTTTGTTCTTCATTCATTTACCAATATCCATTCCAGTCCTCTTAAAATGAACACTAAAAGGTTACCTGAATCAAACTGCTCAGACCTGTTAAAGCCTGCTTCTATCACAAGGGTGTCAAACTCAATTCCATTGAGGGCTGCATCAGGGTTGTGTTTGGCCTTGGGGAGAGTGTGTGTGGGGTGGCCAGAGTGTGTGTGGCCAACTCAACATCACTCATGTCAGGGACACCTGGGGTGGCTTGAGTGCTCTGGCAGCGAAAATGGGCTCCCAATCTCCGTTTTCAGTGGCCACGGCCTCCTGCAACCCTCTGCCAGTGAAAATGGAGCTCCATTCCCACTGCAGAGAGCTGCAGGAAACTGTGACTGCTGAAAACGGAGATTGAGAGCCTGTTTTTGCTAGCAGAAGCACCACGGGCCAGTCCTTAACTATTTCCAAGGCAGCCCCATGGGTCAGATCTTAGCAGGTCTAAGGGGATTCGGCCCCCCGGGCTTTGAGTTTGACATCCCTGTTCTATTAGAACCACAAAGTTGATCTTCACTTGAAAGTAAGGTTAACTTGAGAATATACAACAACGTAACAAGTGTTCAGGTGCTTCTGATAAGTTATCCTTCTATATGAATGTGGGATTTTCTGATTACTGCTTCAGTAAAACTGAACAAAAGACAAATTGCCATTTCTATTGGAGGTTTACATAACACAATCTTTCCACTCACATTTTCATGTTTCATGTGCTTGAGTAATCTAAGCTCCCGGTAAGTCCTTCTAGCATGAATAAGGGACTGGAAAGGTCTTGAAAGCTTTTTCACTGCCACCTTCTGCCTTGTTTTGGTATCATATGCTGAACTGAAACAAAATCAAAATATATTTTAGGATTCATCTCAAATGTTTCACTTTATTTTCACATTTCAAACTGAAACCAGCAATTTATTTTAGATCTATTTCCAAACAGTTATGGCTGTTCACTCCTTTCATGAAAATGCATCTTTATTTGAACTTAATTTCATTTTGCACGTTGTTATCATTAAACACCCATATATAATTATGCTACTTAACCAGCAATGAAGCTGCAATTCTACAATATGCCTTTCTAACAATCTGCCTCAAACACATAGAAAAGAAATTTTCTGGAATTCCTCTGGATCCAGGTGAAACCAGGCTCAATAACAGTAACCGTGAGTGGGATCTTGGAGTCTTAGTGGACAACCAGCTAAATATGAGCCAGCAGTGTGCAGCAGCCTGCAGAAAAGCTCGTGCAATCCTAAATTGCATTAACAGAGGGATACAATCAAGATCAAGGGAGGTACTAATAGCACTCTATAAAGCCTTAGTAAGACCACAACTAGAGTACTGCATCCAGTTTTGTTCACCACATTACAAAAAAGATGTTGAGACTCTAGAAAAAGTACAGAGAAGAGCAACCAGGATGATGAGGGGTCTGGAGACTAAAACATATGAAGAATAGTGACAGGAACTGGGCATGGCTAGTATAGTGAAAAGAAGGATTAAAGGAGACATGATAGTTCCAATATTTGAGGGGCTGCCACATTAGAGAGGAAGGGGCCAAGCTATTTTCTAAAGCACCCAAAAGCTAGACAAGGGATAATGGATGGAAACTGAAGGAGAGATTTAATCTGGAAATAAGGAGAAACTTTCTGACAGTGAGAACAATCAACCAATGGAACAGTTTGCCCTCGGAAGTTGTGGGAGCTCCATCAGTTGAGACCTTCAAGAAGAGACTGGACTGCCATCTGTCAGAAATGGTGTAGGGTCTCCTGCTTGGACAAGAGGTTAGACTAGATGACCTACAAGGACCCTTCTGATTATCTGTTATGTGTTATCTCTTACTGGCTTCTAAAGCACTGCAATTAATTTCAGTGAGATATTACATATTTGTATAAAGAGATCAGCAATTTCAGTTTAAAAGCAGATGTCATCAGAAACTGGTGATTGGTTATAGTGCATTCAATTGAAGTGTCATGAAATAGCTTATCTTGTTACCTCAATTTGCTTTGTTTCTCTTTCCTCCCTGAGAACAAAAAGCCAGGTACCTATTCTGTATCCTCTGCAGTAAAGATAGAGGCAAAGAACTCACTGAGGTTCTCTGCAATTTTCATAATCTCTTAAAACATCCATTTCACTTCTTTGTCCTCCAACAGCCCAGCTGTTCTCTTGCTCATTTTCAAATATATGCAAAGAAATTATTCTTGTTTCCTTTAATAGTTTTTGCCATATGTTCTTCAAATGTTATTTCTGCAGTCCTTATCCTCTTTTCTTCTATCTATCATCAGCTTATGTTTGGAGGGAAGGGTGTTGTTGATCAGAGTTTGGGCTCCTTTTTTTCCTTACAATTTTTTCTTATCTGGAAGGATGACTCCTTAAATGTTATGGCTTCCCAGATGCTACTCAGAAGCCATGTTAGCCTTTTCCTCCATTTGGTTGATCTATTCTTCTAATGCAGAGTATGGTCTAGCAGAGAATTAGTTACTATGATTTTAATTAACCTTCAGGCACTATCAAGTGATACGAGTCTCTTCACTTTTCCCCTTTGGTGCATTCCCCACCACCACACACATCAGTTTTCTCATTCTGAAATGCTTCCCAGATGAATCATCAATGTTGGACCTTACTAGCACTTTTTTTTATTTGTGTGGTTGCTGTATCTAAGAGCATTCATTAGAATCAGTTTCCAGCAGCTGCATCTCACAGCAGATCCTGGACACCTCTTAGAATTAAGTGTACAATTCTTTCCCCTCCAACTGGTTCCAAGACTATTCTAAGTTACAATCACTTACAATTATTTAACAGTCTGGCTTCTTTGTCATAATCCATGCATGAATGCCCCCAATCTATGCATAGATAACTGAAACTTCCCGTTGTTACAATAAACTTCTCCTCTGCATGCATTCCTAATTCCTTGTATTCTCTCAGGATCAACTGGAATATTTTATCACAGGAATCTGATCTTCCAGTGCGTTCTTAAGGAACACCCCTCCCACCTCATTCTTTCCTGTATTCAGGTCAAATCTGTACTCAGGAATGACTGTCTCATTCTATTATTATCTCTTTTATTCATTAAATATGAAACTTAGTCAACTGAACATTTAAAAATGTATCCCAAATATCACTGCCTGATGGTTGATACGGGTTGCTGCCAGCATCCTAGGTATCAACCAAGTATCAGCATCATCATTGTTATATTTTGGTATGGACACCAACTCCATCACTGACAAAATTGTTGGCCAGGACTGACTGGATTTCTCCCACAGATCTGTTTTAAAATTTCCCTTTCATGTTTTCCATTTTAGGATCAGCATCTCCTCTACAGGTTCAACTTCTCCCAAAACATTCCCCAATGTCTTGTGAATCTAAATCTCTTTGTAGCATTCCTTGAAATATTACCTTAGCACTTCTATAATACAATCTGCTACTTAGCTATCTAGATAGATCAGACTGATATTTATTTTTGTCAGTGATTAGTCAAAGCAAAGCAAAGCAAAGCAAAGCAAAGCAAAGCAAAGCAAAGCA
>BLBF01000037.1:4737092-4755008 GCA_015471245.1 Laticauda colubrina
TATCTATCTATCTATCTATCTATCTATCTATCTATCTATCTATCTATCTATCTATTTATCTACCTACCTACCTACCTACCTACCTACCTACCTATTTATTTATCTATCTATCTCAAGAGGCAAACCTCTTGAAGGAAGGAAGGTTGGTAAAATGTTTGATAGCTTCTGCCATTTAGGTCAACAGTCAAAGAACAAATAGTCAAGGTATATATTTCAGATTAGTACTTGGTAAAGCAGCCATGAAGTTTTTGGATTTATTGAGATTTATTGAGCCATGAAGTTTTTGGATTTATAAAGATCCCAACTCTGCAAGCCATGGTATTCCCCATGACATTTTATGGAAGCAAAATTGGACTTTTGACAGAAGAGTATTGACGCTTTTGAACTTTGGTGTTCAAAAAGTGTGAGAATACCAAGGCAGCTAAGAAAACAAATGGATCATCAAACAAATCAAGCCTGAGTTCTCAGTTGGGGCACAAATGACTGGCTCAGACATCCTAATTCAGACATGTCATGTGAAGAAAACTGGCACTCTGAAGAAAGTTCTAATATTGGGAAAAGTGGAAGGAGAGAGATTAAGATGACCAGCAGGAAAGTGGATGAATTCAGGTACAATAGAACTCAGTTACATTGTTGGAAGACCTAAAAGACCAGGTTTGGGATTCATTATCATGGAGAAACTCTAGGTGGCCAAGGGAGCCAAAAGTGACTTGATGGCACATAACCACTCACTCAAAGTTGTAAAAGGCAAACAAAAATGTATGCAGGAAGGGACAATCACTTGAATGTAGCCAACGGCTCCAGTTCAGAATCAGAGAAACCTTAATTCATATAGGGGCAACAGCAACTCTTTATAAATGTTCCCCGAGTTAATCTTGGAAGAACAAAATACTTAAAGAAAAAAAACTGAACTGTTCCCAGGTTCTCCTGTTCACATTGCATTTTCATAGAACAGTCTTGAATATCTGAATTAAAGCTAAAACATTTCTAATATGTGAACCTTAGTTATGCTTCCTTTTGGGCACTATCCCAAGTTTTGTCTTTAATTGTTTTGTAACAACAACCTTTGACACAAAGCAAATTTTGTATTTTTTACAATAACCACTGAAGGATTATCCTCAAGTGATACCTCTTTTCCATCTACCTTGACAAATACACAGAGAATCAGTCTCCTTAATTTGGCTCCCTGTCTTTAAGGCAAGGTTGCCTTGGGAGCATCAAGATCTGAATTCTGGGCCCCTGGTGAATGGATTGGAGCCTCTATTCATTAGAGAGTCTGCCACCCTGTCTAGATATATCAAATGCTAATTATGCCTGCCAAATATTGATATGCTGTAATGTAACCCTCTAATGTCCATCATTAATTAAAATATACCAATTTACAATGCTATAAAAGATTGCTTCAGGCGCCACTCTCAGTAAACAAGCTTTCACAACAAATGCACAAGGCTTTGATCATTTAAGTTAACCTTGCGTGATTCAGAATCTTTCTTCCTTGCAAGCAATAATAGCCACTGTCATCACCCAATGCAATCCAAAAACAAAACAATCAAGACTATGAATATTGGTCCTGTGCACATTTGCTTCATTTAAGTGACCTGTCATGCTTAGAACTCAACTATATATATTACACCAAATGTTACGTATCTTGGCAGAGACTGATATTTCACAATTTGAACATTTAAAGTTCTATTAAAATATATGTTGCTAACCCACCTAGTAAAGATGGGTTTGTATATGTTGGACATTGAGATTTAAATGAAGCATCACATTGAGTAATTTATTCTGCTGCAAAAATCCAGGAATTCTATGCTGGAAAGTATAAAGGATTGCATGCAGGTGAATGAGTGTGCTGCCAAAAAAAGAAACAGATAGTTCCTTTGTATCAGCCTGCTTAGATTCCCAGTAGATGCGAAGTAATAACAAACAGGACAGAAACATAGTGAGCTGATGAATCTTTCCATATTTCTTTTAGGCGATATAGAACATGTGTGTGTGTGTGTGTGTGTGTGTCTGTGTGCGTGCACACAGGGGAGAGGAAGAGGGAGGGAGAAGGAAGGGTAGGGGGAGAGAGGGGTTAGCCTGGTATAAAAAGGGAAACAGAAAGGATTTGAAATTCAAAATGTTGGCATTCAAGCACAGTCCCAACCAACCTGAAAAGCTTTGAAAAAGTCATTTTGATTGTTCATTACAAATCCCTGGAAATCTCTCCCATTGTCTTACTCTAGCTTTCGTAAGGCTAGAGGCTTCCTGGTGAAACCCTTTGGGGTTCAGTTAGAACAACAGAGACTAAAGGCAAGAAGCTTCCAGGGGTAGTCTTTGGTGCAGAGCACTCTCAAAGAATTATGTCAGTAACAAGTTTTAAGAAAATTTACAGCCTATTTTTGAATTGCCTTTCTTCAACTGTTTTTTTTTTAATAAAACTGCAAGCAGATCTCTCCCTCCCCTCCCTCCCTCCCTCCCTCCCTCCATCTATCTATCTATTTATCTATTTATCTTTTGACATTGCTATCTTGAATTTTTATGGCATTCCCAAGTATATCCCATAAAGCAGATTTCCCCAACCTTTCTGGCTTTGCAGACTGGTGTGAGAGAGAGGTTTGGTGCAAGTGATGGGCAAATGTGCGCATGTGCAGCTCCATTTATGCAAGCAGCAGGCATGCGTAACCACTTCTTGCAAAAATGGAACATGTGCACATGTGCTCACATGGGACTCATGCTAGTGGGAATGTGCGTGCCTCTTTGCCCACCGTTTCCATGGCCCAGTTCTGAACAGCTCAAGGCCCAGTAATGGGCCGCAGCCCGAGGGTTGGGAGCCCTGCCATAAAGAAATGTAACAAAATTCTGATTAGTTTATTCTCATATGGAACGCCTTTGCTATATTTTTGTACTGGCAACCCCCTTCCCAAGTTTGATTTTCAGAAGCAAGTCCTTGAATCAAAAGCATGTGAGAGAAAGAAAAATGAGGAAAGAATCTGAAGCAATTGAGTGGAACTACTTAAAAGTGACTGTTTTATTTGTTGATGAAGTTGTTTCCATGAAAGTCTTTTTGCACAGTTCTGCATTCCAAACACTGTTTTCTAATTTTCTCCTCCCAAACCCTTTTCCTCTTTTTATGCCCAAGGGATTGTGAAACATTTTGCTAATTCCAATGTGAATTATGTTACTGAGCATAACAAAATGCCTTGTGCACAGCCTTGGGGATAAAACTAATGAATAGGGTTTTACTATGGAAAGTCTGATCAAGCATCATGTAGCTTGATTGATCATGGAAGCTAAAAAACTAGTTTCACTAAATTCTGTGGAGTTCATTTCCTAAACACAAAGTTACCTTTAATAAAGGTTTAATGATAAATAGCCAACTATTCAGTTCCTTAATTAATAATCCCATCTATCTTTTGTTTTTTTGACAATATCAGCATGTAATAGCACTAAAGTGACCCTGTCTTAGTTTAGAAGTTGAGACATGTTGCACCTGCTTACTACTTGTAAGGGAGGTATCAAGATGCTGAAGGAGACTGGAAAATTGAAGGGAGAAAAACCACTTTGTGGGAAAAAGCAAAAGCAAGCCACTTCCCAGAAAAAAAAACTATGTGGGTACATCTATGACTTCAGCTCTGTGTTTGAGAGATGAACTCCACAGAATTTAGTGAAACTTTAGAGTTTTCCAGCTGATCATGACCAAGCTACATGATGCCTGATAAGAGTTTCCATGCTAAGGTCCCATTCGTTGGTTTCATCCCCACAAGGAGTTTTATTATGCTCAATAACATAATTCACATTGAAGCCAAGCTTGACTAAACCAAATGAAAGCACAATTTTTACTATTTATTTTGGAAACTACTTCTTCAACTATCTACCCTGTTTCTCCAACAATACGGCCTCCCCCAATAGGAAGTCCCAGCATGTTTTATAGGCATGAAATGAAATTAAGCCCCTCCCCCAAATTAAGGCCCATATTATAGGTCTGTTATAATAAAACATGAGAAATGGAGGGGAATGGTGGTGGTGGGGGCTTGCCGTTAGGAAGTACTTTTATTGCACACCCGGATATGGTGCTGCCTGCGTTGACCCTGATACAAAATGCCCCATCAATGCCGAGGTCAATATCCAAGCTGTCGACGCCCACCTGCCCAAAGATGCAAGGGGGCGGAATTAAGTCACCCCTGAAAAGACACCCTAGCCATTTTTTCAGGGCTCAAAAAAAAATAAGACCCGGCCTTATTATATGAGAAACACGGTAGTTTCATTAGAGAAGACTGAGCACATGCTCCAGTTCAAAATGTTACTAGCACATCCCCAAAACTAAATATCCAAGGAAACATTAGTTCAGTCACTGCATCAAAGTTTACCAGCAGAATTTTAAGGACTGGGCACATAATAGACCTATAAAGAAAGTTAAATGAAAACAAAACAACTTTCCTGTATGACAAGCTAAATAAGGGGGGGGGGGGGAGTCTGGTGAAAACTTAAAGTCTATCTCTGTATTGCAAACTGCTCAGATTCTTCCCATATGTCATTGTCATGGTTTGATTCCTTGGCTTAATAAGGGCTTGGATGTGATATGTCTCTACACACAGATCTTCTCCTATTATTTTTGCTGTTGCCCTAGTTTTAAGAGGAAAAACAAGCCAAGATTAAGAATATCACTACAGCCTCTTTGGAAAGATTTCTCTTTTCTTGGAAAATAAATTGTAGCTACACCCATTCTCCTTATTCAGTTGTGCAGAACCAAAGGGAAAAAATCCAGCAGAATCTCAATGATATTCGTCAATTCAGTCTCTCTAGTTAAGGGGGTTGTGGCTCAGTATCTAGAGAATACAATGTCATAGAAGGCAGTTACAAAGAAATAACAGATTTGCTCAACTGCAATTTGTAAACATGTGATTGTAATGCTACCATTCATCAGTTCAAAGCCCCCTCCCCCAAAAACCAGACCTTAGAATTGTTTTTATGGCTTTACAGTTGTTACATTTAGGCAATTCTTTGTTTCACAGAAACTTGCAGTGTCTAAAAACAGTTTTTAGTTCAAAGTAACCCTTGCAAGAAAAGCTTCTGTTGCTAACAAGAAAGAAAGAAAATTTTTGTGCATCCCAAGAATTCTATAAAATGAAAACAGAGAATTTGCTGATGTGAAGGACAGATAACAAACACATTCTTTGTACTGAAACTCGAGCTAAAATACTGTCATTCAAGTTCCATGCTGGAATTCACAACAATGTTTCTATACCTTAAGAAAAGCAAAATTTTGATGTCATATTAGGACATTTGTTTATCTGATATGGATTGTGAGGAAGTGGTATTTTCCTGTAATACCAATGTAGCATACTAGATTTTTTCAAAGATAAATGTGAAAATATAGTTTAAAAAATGTTTTGGTGTTTTGTTGCTGTATGTGGGAAATCAGTGGGGAATTAATAATGTTTATGTTTTATATAAATTAGTTCTGAATACAAAAATCAGAAATAGATTGTCAATGGAGACCAGCAATATTCCATCTTTGGTTCTGAATGTGTCATTCCTCCTTGGACTGCACAAGTTCATAACAAGATTCTTGGACTAACAGCTCCTATTAAAAATAATGTACAGCTAAAGACTAAGTAGGGCAGAGCACAGCTCATCTTGTGCACCTGTTAAAACTATTACTGAATTATAGCAAGCCTGCTCTTGTCACTCATGCCTTGGTCATTTCTCAATTGGATTATTGCAATCCACTGTACCTAAAACTCTACTGAAGACCATCAAGAAGGCACAGCTCCTGGGGCTCCGGTTTTGAGCTTCTTTGGCAACAGACAGAAATCCGTGATCGTGCGTGGTTTCGGTCTGGAACACCCCGAGCCGGCTGGTTTCAGGGCTAAGCCACCCCGTAGAGGTGGTGAAGAGGGGAGAGACTGCCTGCAGGGTTGAGGAGAGCCACATCTCTCCTCCCCAGCTGGCCATTACTCCCTTTCCCGAAGATGGTTGCAGCAGTGGTCAGAAATGGCCACCACAAAGAAGAACTCGACCGGAAAAGAATGTGCAGGAGGAAGATAAGAAGAGAAAGTTCTGGCTGACCGGGTTAAATTGCAAAAGCAACAACTAAGGTACCCTGGAATTTAAACTAAAAAAAAAAGTAACATCGTTCCCAAAGAAGATTCAGAAGCAGTGAAGGAAAATGAAAAGGGAAAGGCTTGGCTTTTTTTTTTTCTTCTCTCCCTTTCCCTATATTGACAACCAAGAGACTTACATAAGAAATCAGAAAAAAAATCTGCTTTGACATCAACAGGCAATTAAGCTGAAAATAAAATAAAATGTCAAAGGGATAATAAAGATTTCTGGACATTAAAAAGTTTTTTATAAACAGGAAAGGAGAGAAAAAGAATAAAAGGGCAGGATCTGGAAAAAGGGAGGAGACTGCCTGGAATTAAAAGGAATCTACAGGAAAACTTTAACAAGACTTTTAAAAGATACATTTTAACTGAAACTTGGTAACTAAATTGTAGAATCCCAGGAAAAGAAAGTGAAAAAAAAGCAAAAAGAAACAGCTTGCATGTATTTGGATTATTTGGTGATCATTGGACTCTTGGTTATTGCATTTGAATGACTAAAATTAATTGGGTGGTTGTTTAAAAATTTATACAATGGCACTACTTCTGGATGAATTGAAAAGGGAACTTAAAAAGTACAAGGAAGATGCACAAGAAGGGAGAGGCTCTTTCGGCTTCATTTTTCAATTCTTAGAATGGAGATTTGGAACTATGAGAAACAAGAAGAAACGTCTACAAAACAAGAAGACTGGGACAAAGAAGAAGCCATCTTTAATGAACAAGTAATTCTATGTGGGGAAGAAAAAGGAAAAGGGGAGAAGAGAATGGAGAATTTAAGACTTAAAAAAACAACCAAAGAAAAGAAAAATAGTTCGAAAAATAAGTATAACATTGGAAAGCAACAGATGAGGGAATACAGAAGAGAGAAATGGAGGTAGAGAGACAAGGGGGTAAAAAGGAGAGAGAGAAGAAGAGAGGAAAGAAGGAAAGGAAAAGAAGTTATAAAGAACAGAAACAAGATATAGAGAAAACAGGGCCTATTTAGAGATAATAGGTGAAAATTTAACTGAAAAAGGGATTCTGTAAAGGTACATAAGATTGTATTGTTATATTAGTATTAGAAATAATTTTAGAAAATTGGAAATAATGTATGATTAAAATGAGGGATAAAATAGCTATTGTAATCTTGTGAAATGTTTGTTAATAAAATAAATGAAATAAAATAAATGAGAGAATTGAATTAGGAAGGGACGGGAACATTTTAATTAGTTAATGTTTTATAAAATATAAGTGAAGGGTGGGAAAGTTAATTATGGAAAACTTATAATTGTTCCCATAGAAGTATGATATTTAATTGAAAAGAAATGTTAAAGAAGTTAAGATTTTAATCAATATTAATATTAATGATAGAATTGAATTGGAATGGAATGTGTTGTTTTAACTACATATATTTATAATCCTTTTTTTTTCTTTTTAAGAATATAGTGTGTATTTTAAGAATGTACCAAGCAGAATCCGAATGGAAGTTATGTATTATATTGAATGTTAAACTTTAAAGTATATATTGAAACTTAAATAAGAGTTAAATGGATAAAATTAAAATATATAAAGGTGTCATACTCCAATCAGCAACTACAGGAAAAACTTTGTTTAATGAGAAAAGATAATAGATAATTGAAACAGGACAGACAAAAAGTATAAATATAAGGATTTGAATCGAGATGAGATAATTAAAATAAAATTAAGAAAATTAAAAGAGGGAAGAAGCTATGTAGAAAATGTAAAACAGTAATAAGATATGGAATTGAACATAAAAATGAGCATGAAATTGAATTTATATCTGCAAGAAGAAATGTAACCCAAGATCACGCTACTTTCAAAAAAAGATGTTTTATTTGTATTTCTTTGTGAAAACTCAAATACAATTTACAAAAAAAAAAAAAAAAGGCACAGCTCCTTCAGAATACTGCAACTCAAGTGGTTTTGGGTGCCCATTATTGCATGAATGTATCAGCTGTTAGCTGGCTTTCAGGTGCAATTCAAGGTGCCAGTTATAACTTTAAACCCCTCCATGGCTCAGAATCTGGGTACCCAAAAGTTGCTGCCTACACATTGAATTTAGGAAGGGGAACAATTTTAAATTCCATTTCTGAAGGAGCCATATTAGGGTCACAAGGAGGTCTTCTGCATTGCCCCTCCTCTTCTTTGAAGCAAACTGCATCCAAGGATAGACAAGCACCAATCCTGGAATCATTTAGAGAAGCGGCTAAGACCTGGCTATGTCAGAAAGCCTTTAGGATTGCTGTAATGAAGGGTTTCCACCCAGCAATATGTGATTGTTTTGTTATGAAGAATGATATTCCTCAGTGTGAAAATTATAATACTGTCATTTATTTTCTTTTCCCACTATTATGAAGTTTTCACAGAAGGTTATTCACAACAAAGTGAATGATAATCAATTATTTTTTATACTCAATCATTAATCCCTTCCAAGGTAGTTAACACATACACACCACAACACACTATTCCCCCACTTGAAAACATGACAACAAAGTCTGGAGATGACTTAACACTTCCTAGGTAATTGTAGAATTTTTATCTACAATTACAAAAAGGATCCTATCTGAGTTCAGAGTGTATCCAAAAATACAACCAAGGTCAGTCACTAATCATATCTGAACCACATATAAGCCATAGACTTGTTATACTAATTAGCAACATTAACCTCAACTAAACACCACATACATGCTGTTCAGAAACTGCATAAACTTATATTAAACACTGTTATAGCTAGGAACAAATTATTATTGATGTGAACAAATTTTATTGACTAATGTTATCACTCAGAGAAGTTGCCTGAGCTACCAGAACCTTTAATCCGAAAATAAAGGTCAGCGAAGTGAGGGACTAGCAAGTTGATGGACTGCCAATGATAGAAAATATTATTTTGGGGGTCATCTTTCAGGGTGCTGAGAGCAATACAAGTCACCGTTCATTTAATGACTGTTCAAAGTAACAATGGCACTGAAAAATATGACTTCAAACCAGTGTTAGCACTTATTAGTGTCAGTCATGTGATTGTGATCTAGAACTCGTTTCAATGTTCTGTTAATACTTGATCTCCATTTCCCATCTGGCTTCTGATGAGCAAAATCTTAACAAGGAAGTCTGAACTGAAGTTTGCAAATTGCAGTCATGTGATGTCTCACTTAAACACTCACAGGAGAAAAAGATCATAAAATTGGGTGTTTTCATATGATGCCTCGTTTAATGATCATACCATTTAACAATGTAACTTCAAATGTGGCTGTAAGTGGAGGACTACCTTCATAAATCTCCCTGGGTCCTTGCAAAAACCATGAGGAGAAGCCTGCACTTCATGTCTAAAGAAAGATATGGATCTAGTTTCTAATCCAGTATTTTCAGTCTAAGATCCTGAATCTGTCTGCTTCACTTTGGTTTTGTCCATATTTGCAGAAGTCATCTGGATGATGGCCACTAATACTGATTTTAAATGAATATGTTTGGATTTTAAGATCACTACACAAATCCATAAGTTACTGTATGTATTTTAAATTCACTTAAAAAACAGTCAAACCTGGTAAATTGGTTATGGTGCTGGACAAGGAGGAAGGAGATATAGATTCTAGTCCTCTCCTAAGTATGGATATTGGTCATGAGCTAGTCCTTCATTCCTTTTCAGTCCAAATTAGCTATCAACTGATAAACAAGCCAACCCTCCTCATCATGCACTGATTAGCTTCACTACAAAAACTAAGTAAGTACACTGCAAAAATAAATGGACCCTGTAAGCGTGCAGGACAGATGCTAAGAAAAATGATAACATTCCACCTCAAGAGATGTGGATTAGGCATAAAGTGGCAGAATAAACATGAATTAGCAATTTGGATATTAGAAGGGGGAGTGCAAACTAGAAATCTTTCAAAGCAATAATTGCTCCAAGAACAAGTCATGTGAAGATGAAATTTACAGAGAAATATATAGTCCAACCATACAGGATTTTGATAATAGAATCTCTAATTAGCTGCAATCAAATAGCAATCCTTTTATATGCAACTGAGAATCAAATACATTTCAAATCATTTGATGAAGAGTTGAATGTAAATAGAAAGTTTGCATAATTTCAAAAGTTTTCTGAGCAGCATAGTTCAAAAGAAAGTATTTTCCTACAGCATGATGAGTCTCCTCAGGAAGTATGGAAAACCTTCTTTGTGAACAACCCAAATTATGGGCAAATAGAATGGTTCAATGAAGAGACCAAAAAATATTCATATGACCCCTGGAACACTACAACCGTCATAAAAGATGAGTCACCTGCCAAGTGTCCAAATTTTAATCACGTGACCATGGGGATGTTGCAATGATCATAAGTGTGAAAAACAGTCATAAGTCACTTTCTTCAGTTTTAACTTTGAACAGTCACTAAATGAATTGTTTTAAGTTAAGGACTACTAGTATTGTTTCAAGCGATAGTTTTGTCTGTTTTTGTATGAGTCATCTCTTTTATAAATCTCTTTTGCCAGGACCCGCATGTTGTACAAACATTACAAAGTCAGCAATATGAGATAAGCAAACTAACATAAAGTAGCCAATGTAGAACAGAAAACAGTAATTCTTTTTACCACTTTTACCAGTAGAATCTCTAAAGCAGTTGTCGGAATAATTCTCGATATTGTACATTGCTACACTAGCTTCTCAGAAATTAAACTGTGCAATGACTCTGCAAAATCACTGGAAAAAATTGGAAAGGAAGAAAAAAATAATAATCAATGTTTGGACAGTCTTACTGCGAATACACTCTATTTCCTTATGATTTCTTCTAACGCATTTCTTCTAACGCTGTCCGAAG
This sequence comes from Laticauda colubrina, assembly GCA_015471245.1. NCBI lineage: Eukaryota > Metazoa > Chordata > Lepidosauria > Squamata > Elapidae > Laticauda > Laticauda colubrina. The sequence continues at coordinate 4,747,989 of BLBF01000037.1, forward strand.
TGATTTTTAAAAGTGCCCAAAGCATCAGATCACTCAACAGCATTAGATATGAGTAAATGTGCTTAAGAAATTTGTGATCACAATGAGATCATTTTGTAAGTGGTTGACATTTAAACAAAGGGAACTGTACCTCATTAGCAACTGTTTTGTGGGGTACAAAGGTTCAGCTGGTATGAAGAAGACATATGAATGCCTTTTCCAGTGAGCTACTCTCAAATAAGGTGAACTCAATTGAGTTAAATCTAAATATAGAGTATTAAGACAAAGAGAAAATATCCTTCTTCTCTAGTCCATATCAGACTGCACTTAGAATATTATGTCCAGTTCTGGATATCCCATTTTGAGAAAGACATGGACAAACTGGAGCATGTCCAGAAAAGAGCATTCAGGATGATTAAGAGAGGTATGTTCAGTCTGGAGAAAACTGCACCATCACCTTTGAGGATGATGTGTCTCCCACACTTTGTGGATCCTCACCCTGAACATGGTTTTGTATTCTTCCAAGTTGCTCACCTCTAACCTAGGTTAAAGCTCAATATTCGGGTGTTTTTTAATTTTAAAAATGCCCAAGCTGGCTTTGGAATGATCCTTATGGATTATTTAATTTGCCAAGGCCTGAAAAGAGGATTCAGTGGCTTTATGATTCATCTTCATACTAAGAATATGCTTGGTTATTTCTTTATCTGCTGAGACACAATTTCACATCCTACCTCTTAAGAGAGATGAGCAGAGCCTTTTGTGTAGTAACACTTACGAAAGGACTTTTATCTTGGATAGTTCAGGATCTCTCTCCCTCTCTCCACAGGCCTTGAAAATTCTTTGTGTGTGTGTGTGTGAATTATTTTACTATTACAAAGTTACATTTCTCAGAAATAATGTATCTCAGCTTTCACACCTCCACTGATTTAATCAATTAAGGCACAAGCTGTTCATTGCTTAAAGGTCTGTTTTTTCCCTGAAAGACAGAAAATGCAGATGCCATGTGAATGAATAATGGCACTTACTACCATAGACAGCCAGATCTTTCAGCTTTCATCAGCTTCCTATTCATGTGATCAAATTATTTTTTTATTTGAAGCTGCCTGAAAATCACTCTGATTTAATTCATTATATGCAAATCTTTCCTTCCCTCTAAGAGGGCTTGGTGGCACAAAGACCATTGTCTCCTTCAATTTTCCTCACAATCATAACTGTTCAGGAAGTCCGGTCTGAAAAGTAATTTATTGGTCCAAAGTTTTCCAGTGAGCTACAATAGCTATAGGTGGATTTGAACCTGCCTTTCTCAGGTCTAGTCCAACTCCTGAACTTTACACTATACTGACTCTTAGTAATTGGCCATGTTGCATACTAGAATGTAGTATAAAGGAAGCATTTACAAGGGACTATTTAAACCACAATAGAAACATGGCTGATGATCTCCTTGCACTCATCTCAGTTCTTGTGACCACACAGATACATCCTAGCAGATTTCTTAAAAAAGAATGCAGAAGTTTGCTGTTGCCTTCTCAGCAAATATACCAACCCAGTGAGTTGAATAATCTCAGCAACATTACATCAAAATCAACACTAGGCAGTTATGGAACACATTTCAATCCTCAGTAAAGTTCATTAAAGCTTAATAAAAGTAAAAGAGAGTTAAATGTCTATGGAGATACTCAATCATCCAGATCATGGTTGTCCCAAAGATGTTTTTCAAAAGGCAACTGGACTTTTTTGACCCTCGAAATTTCTCATCCAAGAATGAGAAGTGAAACGACTTCAAGAAAAAACAAAATCCGCTTGCCTTTTGAAAAAGCATCTTTGGGTAAAAGAGTGCTACTACATCTCTTATAATCTGACTGTCCATCCATGTTTCCAAAATGGTCAGCCAAATTCTCTGGGAGTTTCTGAGGCAAGACATAAAAATACCTATCCCTGGTCATTTTATGTCCACAGGAGTTCATTTCCTGCCTTTGAACATGAAAGATCCATTTCGCTGTTTAAGCAAATAGCAATGAGCCAATTTTCCAACTATGTTCTATTTGTCTTCTCAAACTAACTTAGCTCGTACCAATTAAATACATTCTGTGACAAGTTCCACATATTTATAATAAAGTCTTGTGAACTAATGATCTGTCTTGACACTGCTGCTGGACAATTTATATAAGACAAAATTCTGCCTAGACAGGTCATTCATCATATTTATGTTTTCATCATATTTATAAATCATTACATAAACAATCATATGAAATGAACTTTAGCAGTACTTTTTTCACTTTGGTCCCCAGTATTTCTCCTTGTACTTTAGTGCACTGAATCTTGTTTGCTGTTCTGCTAGTCATACACCCAAGTTAAAGAGATTAAATATCTGCAGTTTTTGGCCAGCTCCTTTAAAATTCACTTTAGAATTATTTGGCGACATTCAGAAACTTGGCTGCCTTACTGCTCAGGACAACTACAAACATATTTTTAATGTTAAATAGCACTGGCTTGAAGATAAATTACTTTCACATTGAAAACTTGTCTTCATTTACTCCCAAACTCTACTGCACAAAAGAAAACAAACAAATTTAAGGTTATATTGTTTTTTTTTCTTTCATGTATATTCTTTCTTCCTTCTATCAGCCAGCAAGTCACATGCCTTGGTTTACTTTTCCCTCAACTCTCATCTACAGATTTGTTTAAACGTGGCCTTTTAGCCTGAGGTCTAATTAAACAAACGCTAATAACATAAACCTTGATGCATAATTTTTAATTACCTGAATGACAGTTAACCCAAAGGAACATCACATGATACAGAGCAATCAGGTGATACATAAAGGGGAAAGATAACAATTGTTTGATATACAATCTAGAGAAACGGAGTTGCTCAATTCTCTATAGAGTGGTTTGGTGCATCACCCAAAAATATTGCTAGCAGGTTCTAAAACAGCACTTCAGATTTGTCCTTAATAGCTGTAGGAAGAAAAGCAACCCCCCCCCCCTCCAACTAAAGTCCTATCCCAGGTTGCAGTTCAGGAAGGAAGGTCTTTAAAAGTAGCCTGGGGAAACCTCTTTCAGTAGCTGGCATGGTCTGGGGTTACCCTTAGCAACCTGGGAAGAATTCCAGGCTGAATTGCATTGTGAGAGCCCTGTCTCTGCTCCAATGCCCAGTGGGGGCAGGGAAGAGACAGGAAATCTGAACACAAACCCACTGGGCTGCACAATTCAGAGCAACAAGCAAGACAAACAAAAGCGCAGGACACTGCACACCTTTTGCACACCACCCATACACACTCAGGCTCTGCCTACACCTGCTCCAGACAAAAGATGGTGGACTCTGATGTTTGCCTGAAAAAGGTCCCAAGACTTCATTAAAAGCCCTGCTCCATCTGCCTCATGACTTGCAATTCTTTTCCAAGAGCATTTCCCAGGGCCTCTTTTTGATTCCCCGCAAAATAAAATAATTATTTTGAGACACACTATCAATAAATAGCATCAGGTTCCATGCATTGACACCCCGCCCCTTCCAAGTATCTCTCTCTCTCTCTCTCTCTCTCTCTCTCTCTCTCTCTCTCTCTCTTTCTCTCTCTCTCCTTTTGGCCTATTGCTTCCTGCAAGGCATCAGCGACAAAACAAACAGTTGTTTTTTTGAAAAAAAAAATTATTGATTTTACAATTAAAACAGACCAACAACACATATATACGAGAAAAAGATAGACAGGTTCTATCCTGTCCTCTTTTGCCTTGAATTGTTAAGTCAGACACTCTGCCAAGCAAATCAGTCTATCTGGCACATTATCCGGGCCTGTCATGCAGTGTGTTGCATCGCCACCCAAATTACTGATTTTACAAGTCAAAGAGACCAACAGCACATAGAGAGAAAAAGAAGAAAGGAAGAAGAAAGAAAAAGATAGAAAACAATTAAAAACATTTTCATCTTCAACAGTTTGTGAGACCTCTTCTTCATCTTTATTTTACGCCATATACACACTTAATCCTTACATATATCTCTACATCACTACTACGGTTCTCTCCTGTCTTCTTTGGCCTTGAATTGTTAAATCAGACACTCCACCAAGCAAATCAGTCCATCTGGCACATTATCCGGGCCTGTCATGCAGTGTGTTGCATCGCCTGCCTTTGACCAGTAACCCACTTTGCCGGGTTTGTCCAAGTCGGTGAACCATACAAACTAACCCGTGGTGGTGGTGGTGTCGCAAAGGAAACGAAGCCCCCACCTCACCTCCACCTCTCCCCAAACGGATCCCAGGCCCGCAATCTCTCCCTCCCTCCCTCCCTCCCTCCCACCCACCCAAACACATATAAGGCTCAGGCAAAATTAAAACCGAATTTTGGCCTATTGTGTGAACTTAAGCACTTCAGTGACCTTTTTTCTCTCCCCCACCCCGCTACCCCTTTCCCGGGGGGAGGGGAACGCGGGTTTTTTTTTTGTGTGTGTTGTTGTTGTTGTTGTTTTTAATACAAGTCGGCCTTGCTACCTGCCGCTGGCAACGGCCTCCACGCCCCCCCCCCCCCGTCCCCAGCCCGTCAATTATTCCGTCGTGGCAACCGGGGTCGACTTCAGATGCCACCGGAGCCTTTGCGCGGCTGGGGGAGTTCCCATTGTGCGCGTCTTCCAACTCCACACACGCCCAGCACAAGACAGGCCGCGGGTTTGCTGTGTGTGTGTGTGTGTGTGTGTGTGTGTGTTTTGTTTTTTCCGAACGAGTTAAGCCGTTCCGGCCTTGTTAGTTCCTAAATGGAGGCTGGAGAGGGGGTCGTGGTTACTCTAAGCCCGGGGACCCTCCTCACTCCTCCCGCCCCGGATAGAAATGCCCAAAGGCGCATCCCGGCACCTGCCTCGCTGCTTTTCCACCCTCCTCCTCCTCCTCCGGCACTTACCACACGGAGCCGTAAGCCCCCGAGCCCACCGGAGTCAAGTGCTGATAGCGCTGGGGAACCTCCCACACGGTTTTATTCAAATCCTGCTTATAGAAGCCGCCTCGCTCAGACATTTTCCGGAGCCGGCGACGGCACCAGCGGCGGCGGCGGCGACTGAGTTCCAGCTGGAAGTGGAGCCGGCGGGGAGGAGACCGGGGGGGGGGGGGGGGGAAAGGGAGGAGAGGGAGGGACGAGGCCAACAGACGAAGCTGAGGAGAGGGAGGAGGGGAGCCAAAGGAGGTGAATGGAGCGGCTGAGCAAGAGGGGGAAGAAGAGAAGCCGGGAGATAGATTTCCCCCTTCCCCATCTGAATCCTGGCCCTTTGAAAAGGTCGAGCCAGCCTCACCGCCCGGCCTTCGTCGCTCGAAGAGAGAGAGAGAGAGAGAGAGAAAGTTGCTCCGTGCCACGCGACTTTGCTTCCCTCAAGCCGGGTCTTCCTTCCACGTGTTCCCGACTCCCATTCCCGCCGTTCTTTTCCCCCAGCACCCCCGAGACTCGAGAGATCGTGGGAACACGCCACACCGCATCCAATGGAAGATCCTGTGCAAATCGAAAGAAGGAGATGTCACAAGAAGAGGAAGAGCTTGGCGCAGGCTCGCCAAACGGGTTTTCCCCAGGTTCAGTTTTCCCTGGGAATAGAACTTAACAAATAGGATTCATTCTTAAAATCAAGAAAGAAATCCCAAGAGGGAGGCTTTGGTTTCTTTTAGTGGTCCTCCTAAATGCTACTGTAAAGATGTAATATTCAGGGAGGCGAGAGAGGTTGGCATGAACTAAATTTGGGGCCCTCGTGGTTAAAGGCGAGGTCCCACTGGCCGACGGATGCAAAACGTATGCAAAAAGGACACAGCGGACCAGCAAAATTTCGGGGGTGGCTCCATCTGTTGTCACCCGCTCCAAAAAGGGGCAAAAATTTGCATAAACAGAATGGAAAAGAACGGACGTGGGTAGCATGTAGCGGGGATGTGAAACGGATGTTCATCGGAAGCCTAGCGGATGTTCATAGGATGCAAACCGTTCAGTGTGCATCCTTTCTACTATCTACTATCCGTGCTACTAACGCTGTGTAGACGTTCCATGTACCTTTTGTTTCCTCCCTCTTTCCGTTTTCAGCTGCAGCGGATGTGAGTTGAGGGGATGGCCAGAAGATGCAGAGAGGATACAGCGGACGTTTAACAGATGATAAACGGACATAGAATGTTTGTTGCCCGTATATGTCGCTGATGTACATCGTACGCGGCGGAAAGTTCATCCGTTCACAAAGTTTTGTGCAGCTCAAAACTTCTTGCACGGATGAAATCGCAGTGGACGGATGCTTGACAGATAGAGCGTATGAAACACATATGCAGTGAGTACATAACGGATGCATAGCATTTTCCAATGGATGGCAAGCTTTTTTTAACGTTTTACATCCTCTTTGCATCCGTAAGTGCAGTGGGACAGGGCCGTTAATCCCCATTTATCTGGATGTTGACTGCTAAGGGAGGATGCATTCTCTTCATTTTGTTTCCTTCTTAGCTTTCTTATTGTGTCTTTTGGATGGTGCATAAATACAGTTTACTTCTCTGTTTCTATTGATGGCTGATTTGTCTGAATGCCAAGCTTCCAGGTATTCCCCAGTGTTTTGTATTTAGCTTGGCCTAGGTTGCTCACAGTTTCCCAGCTGAAACTATGGTTGAGCCTGTCCATGTGTCCATGAGATCAAGGAGTTCAGGAGTATCTTCTGACTGCTAATTGGTGTTCATGGATGCACTCTGCTAATCTTCTGCCCTATATAGTAGGCTTACAATCCTGACACTATATTATAGATGACATCTGATTTTTCTTCTTCTTCTTAAACTACTAGGTGTTTCGGTTTATTTAAGAGCTTTTGGAGGGCTTTCGTTGTTTGGTGTGCTATGGTAACACCATGTGGTCCGAATTGTCTGTTGCTTGTTTCTGAGATGTTTTTGATTGTTTCATAGCTTGGCTTGGTTATTCTGTAGTGCAGGGGTATCAAACTTGCATCACGGAGGCATCACGTGACATATCAGGACTTTTTCCCCCTTCGCTAAACTGGGTGGGGGCGCGGCCAGCACGTGATGCATCCATCATGGACCGTGAGTTTGACACCCCTGC
>BLBF01000037.1:4758758-4793328 GCA_015471245.1 Laticauda colubrina
ATAGATAGATAGATAGATAGATAGATAGATAGATAGATAGATAGATATAGAAATAGGTAGAAATATAGAATATATATAGATATAGAATATGGAGAGAGAGTATGCTTTGCAGGCAGCCTGTGCTGATAGCAGAGGTATCGGACAGTGAGTACGAAAGGGAACCAGTCAGGGAGTCTAGCGAGGACTTGGATGAGAGTCCTGTATCCGATGCAAGGATGGGGCCAGGACCAACTGAGAGTAGGATGCTGCCTTCAGAGCCTTCGGAGTCTGGCAGCAGCAAAGCAGAGGACCCCGGGGAGCCTGTTCCCAGTGCGCATGTGCACAGAGCTGCTAGAAGGAGAGAGCTGAAGCAGAAGGGGCAACTCGGGAGTAAGGCAGGAAGGTGATTGCTCCTCCCAGAAGGGATAAAAGTCTGTCCTCAGTGACCTTTTTACAGGAAGCAAAGAAGTTCATTAGATTTTGATTCCTCATTGAAGTCCTGCAAACTCTGGTTTGTCATTGCTGTAACCTCTGTCGGTTTATATTCTAATTAAGTCGACTTCTGTTTCTTGGCAGCCTTCTACAACCCTGAAAGGCGTGAATGTATCTCAGAGAATGAGTGTCTAATGAGTTTTGGCTGAGAATGCAACAAATTCCCAGCATCACATTTAAAAAGGTTTGATTTTACACTCAGTTTGTGTTTCCTTAATTTGGACAAAGCCTGGGTTAGAACATAGATATGGACAGACAGACAGACAGCTAGAATCTGTCTCTGTGTCTCTGTCTCTCTCTGTCTCTCTTTCTGTCTCTCTGTCTCTCTCTCTCTGTCTCTCTCTCTCTGTGTGTCGTTCCCCCCCCCATCTATTTATCTATCAATCTATCTATCTATCCATCTATCTATCTAGATAGACACATAATATGTCTAGGTGTCTTACACGGGTCTTTTCCCGTGTAAGATTAAGAGTATCTCACTGCTTGCATTGGCACGAAGCCAAAACAACCTGAAGATGACGAGTGGGACCTCACCGAAACGTTGCCAAGTACTCTTAATCTTACATGGGAAAAGACCCAAACACACCTAGAATCTCATCTGCCATCCTCAGGCTTCTGTATAGAGTTAGTTCCTGGTTTCAAATTTGAGGCTGGTCCATTCTGATTGGCTGGGAGCCTGGATCTGTGTTCATTGGACTTGGAGTTTGATTGAAACACCAATCAATCAAACTCCAAGTCCAATGAACACAGATCCAGGCTCCCAGCCAATCAGAATGGACCAGCCTCAAATTTGAAACCAGGAACTAACTCTATACAGAAGCCTGAGGATGGCAGATGAGATTCTGCTGAAACGTTGCTACAACTTTAACAGAACTACAATGATGTGGGATAATACCCGAAGGAAGCTAAACAGCACACATGTAAGTACCCGCGAAAGCCTAAGAAAACATATATATATATATACACACACACACACACACACACACACACACACATACAGAGAGAGAGAGAGAATGTAATATATGTGTGTGTATGCATATATATATATATGTGTGTGTGTGTATGTATATGTTCTGTCTATGTTTATACTTCTGACAACCCTCCCCCATAAAAACTGCATATAGGCCCAGATTAAATAAATGCTCCCGTAAAATACATTTTTACTGTTTTATCTATTTCTGCTAGAAAAATTAACATATTTTACACAAATTGACACAATTCCCTAAAGAACATTTCCAAATTCATTACCTCATGATTATCTGGTGTTTGGATTTTTGTTTTTTGTTTTGGTGATGCTTTGTTAAATTTTTGGGTAAGAAACATAGAGCTATAAAAATAACTTCAGTTAATTTTGCAGATAAAACTCTGCTAAAATAGTCATACTAAACCCTAAATATGCCACAAAATAAAGAGCCAGCTTCTATTTATTGGAGAATCTGAATCTGTTCGCATAAACTTTGCAATACAGTTTGCATATGATTTGTATTAAAGCAAAAAGTAAAAATTTAAACAATGAAGTTTGGCATAGTGATTAAAATAAAATTTTAAAATGATATTATTTGAAAAAAAGGATTTTATAGAAAAAATATTTAAATAGCCCCCTCTTTTATTCCTGTCTTTTTCCCTCCTGACTGCTAACTGCAGATAAAATATTTTTATACTATGCTTTAAACATCTATGATTATTTTAATTTCTATTGTAGCAATTTTAATGTTTTTTTAAAAGAACAGTTTTTCTTCAAAAACTGCATTATAAATGTTTTAGCTTCTTCTGTAATATATACAGTACTATGAATGTGGTTACATGGTTTTTTTCCTTTGCTGCACATACTTCAAATTTAGTTTCCCAATGTGTATTGGTTTCTCTTTTTCAAAGTTTCTCTTTCCCAATAGTATACCAGATTGATGTTACCTAGTCTGATAATGAACTGTCTGTAAATAAAGAACCAAGTTTAGAGAAGCACCAAGGATTCGACAGTTCAATCCTGAACCACAGATACTCTTTTCCATTAGACATTGATTCTTGTCATTGCCAGCATACATATAACTTAATATAAACTTTTTACTCCGATGATATTTATTAAAAATCAGTAATGATCTATGTAACAAAGCATGGGTGATTGGAATATAGCAAGAGTGCACATTTTCTCTTGTTTAATTACTAAAGCTGAATTTCTTCTAACTGCTTTTTTACATAGAGAGACAGTTATAGATTAGATGAATAAATATATTTTCCCATCTTGTTCTTTCCTAGCAGTAATTTTCAAAGTCATGTGATGCCAGATGGAGGCAATTAGAGCCAAATGTTTTTTGGAAATAAAGGAGAGAACTAATGTACCTAATTCTTGTTTTCTCTTCTGAAGATTTTTTTCCTTTTCTCCTGTGTTATCATGAGGTTGATTATTGTGTAGCAGCAATTGAAGTTTACTTCTTAAAAAGACAGCATATCTAAAGGCTAAGTCACACCAGCCAACAGATGCAAAACATATGTAAAAAGGACACAGCGGATGAGCAAAGTTTCCATCCGTTGTTATCCGCTCTCAAAAGTGCCCCAAATTTGCATAAACAGAGCGGACAACAATGGAAAGGAACGGATGTGGGGAGGATGTAGCGGGGATGTAAAGCAGACATTCGAAGGAAGCCTAGCGGATGGAAGCGGATGGAAGTGGATGACACATCCGCAGGGCTTCCAGGGGAGAACAGCGAAGCGGACACGTAGCGGACAGAACGGATGCGTAACGGATACGTAGTGGATGACGCGGATGCATCACAGACGCCTATAGGATGCATAGCGGATGCCTAGCAGATGCAAAACATTCACTGCACATGCAGGGAGGCTGAATTGCGGAAGCTCCGTGGATATAAAAGGAGGCAGCTCGCAAGCAGGTCACCATTCAGAGGAAAGACCTGCTGCCAGAGACATCTTGAGAGAACACCATGGGGAAGAAGAGGAAGCCTGTGCCTACTCCTGCCAGCCTTGGCAAGAAGGACAGAACCACCATCCCACCCCCTGGTGCTGCTGACTCTGAACCTGCTGGTGCTGCTGCTGGTGGTGCTCCTGGTGTTGTTGCTAGTGGTGCTTCTCCTGCTGGTGCTGCTGCTGGTGTTGCTGGTGTTGCTGGTGCTTCTCCTGCTGCTGCTGCTGCTGGTATTTCTCCTGCTGGTGGTGGTGCTGCTGCTGGTGCTTCTCTTGCTGCTGCTGCTGCTTCTCCTGCTGCTGCTGCTGCTGCTATGGTGGACCAGCCCCAAGGCCCTCAAAGCCCTGCTGCTGAAGGCCCTGAAGCCCCTGCCAGAGGGAGGAAGAATCAAGGCAAGGAGAAGGGGGAGAGGAAACAGTACTTCATTTCCGAGGACCATAAGGAGGAGGTGCTGGAATGGCTGAGGGAGAACGAGTACCTGTGGAGGAAGGGCCACAGGCTCTATCACAACACCAAGCGGAAGCAGGCAGTGTGGAGACAGAAGGCAGAGAGGCTGGGCTACACTTCAGATGTCCTCCTGGGGTGGTGGAAGCATATGCACACCTGGAATGGTAAGCTGCACCTGAAGAGATCCGGGCAGGCTGCTGTCAAGCTAACTGACCGAGAGACCTATGTCATGGCCAGGTGCAGCTTCCTGGAGGGTGAGATCTACCACCGAGGAGCAGCCCCTCTGTCAACCCTCTCCCTCAGACAGCCCACAGTGAGCCACTCCTCTTCCAGCCAGGAGACAGCTACCGTGTCCAGGTAGGTGTCTTTGGAGGGCCCCATGACAGAGACCCCCCCAACAGCTACACTCCCCATGTCAGAGGACGTGGAGGATCCCCTGTCTCAGATGGAGCAAGAAGAGGCAGCCACCAGAGACCAATCCACCCCCACCCCCAGTTCCACCTCCACAGAAAGCAGGCAGAGAGGCAGACCGGAGGGACAGAGCCACATTGTCCTCTTGGAGATCAGGGACACAATCAAAGCAAGCACAGATCTCCTCTCCCAGCTGGTCCACTTTGACATACCATCCTCCAACCGCAAGCCCTTCATCACGTACGTGGGCCAGACCCTAATGGACATGCCCGAGGCCCAGTACCAGGTGATGAAGGAGAGGATCACAGCTCTTCTGCACCACCCTCCAGGCCCAGCTGAACCTGATGCTACCCACTCCAGGTCTGCTTCTCCATCCCAGCCGATGTCAAAGCCCTTCCATGGATTTCAGCAGCCCCTCGCCTACCAAGCCTACCACTACCAGGACTTCCCACAGCAGAGGCAGCCCTTCCCAGTCCACACCCAGGTTCCTTGGACGCCACAGATGCCTAAGCTGACCCAGCTGCAGACCAGACAGCCCCACTACACTCCTTCCTCCACCCCACAGCCAAGCCCTTCCTCAGAACATCTGTCATCAGTCTTGGGCCTCACATCCCAGGTCCTTGAGGAAGTGCCTCTCAACCTCACAGGACTGAGTCATCTCTCTGAGAGCTTCCTGCACACACCATCTCCTGTTGTACTCTCGGGGCCAGGCACCCCAATGGTGCCTCAGACCAGCACTCCAGCCACAGCCACCTCCACAGTCTCTGGCCCCTTTACATCTGAGACCATGGGCATGCCTCAGAGTGACTGAGAAGAGTGCCAGAGACTGAGTTGTTACCTGCTCACCTTATCTTTGCTTAAAGACACTTTACTTGGAGCATATTGCTTTTTAATAAAGTCATACAGTTTGTTATTAATAAAGGTTATCTTTGCTTCACACACTTGGTTCATTTTTTTTACTGAATAAAGTGTTGAGGAAAACTTTGAAAAAAGGGTTAAGCCTTTGCATGCTTGTGGGATGGGTAAGGATAGCTGTGGGATGGATAGCTGTGGGATGGGTAAGGATAGCTGTGGGATTGGTAAGGATAGCTGTGGGATGGATAGCTGTGGGATGGGTAATGATAGCTGTGGGATTGGTAAGGATAGCTGTGGGATGGATAGCTGTGGGATTGGTAAGGATAGCTGTGGGATGGGTAAGGATAGCTGTGGGATGGATAACTGTGGGATGGGTAAGGATAGCTGTGGGATAGATAAACCTCCAGTGCAAGCATAGTGGGACTGTATGGTCCACCCTCCCAGCTGCCACACATATGGCCCTTTATTATCAATAACAATTTAATCATTGATCCACACATTTCAACATAAACACAACTCTTTATTAAATGCCCTGTTCCTTGTAGGGCCACTCAACATACATGGCCCAATCTCATCAGTGTGATGAGACAGGCTGAAGGAAGCATCCATTAATCATCTACCATCCTGTCTTGCCACTCCACTGCTCCAGCTGGGGAGTTGCACCAGTGTTTCAGGAGGTTGCGCTGCTTCTTCCCTTCACGTGAAGCTCTGTTGGGGCCTTGCACATCCACAGTGTTTATCAGGTTTAGTCCTTGTCTCCATTCCCCAGGCTCCATGTCCCCATTGCCTTGTTCGTGGTCCACAAGCCTGTTCTGCAACACTGGGTAGCAGGTGCACATGAGATTGTGCAGGATGCAGCAAGCTTCCATGATGCTCCTTATGGTCTGTGGGCGATGCTGCCTGGTGGTGAGAAGTACCTGGAACCTGTTGGCCTGGATGCCAAAGGCGTTCTCCACCACCCGTCTTGCCCTGGACAGCCTGTAGTTGAAGATCCTCTCTTCACGGGTGAGGTATTTGGAGGTGTAGGGCTTCATGAGGTAGGTTCTGAGGGAGAAGGCGTCATCCCCCACGATGAAGTCGGGCACATCTTGTGTGTCATTGGGTAGGGGGTCTGGATCTGGGAAACCCATGATGAGGTTGCATTCCAGCCCCTCCTTGAGGTCACTGGCATTGTATACCTGGGCATCTGAAGCTGACTCATTGCCTGAAGCATAGATGTACATGAAGTTGTAGTCAGCATCAACCAAGGCAAAGAGGATGATGCTGAAGAAGCCTTTGGAGTTGAAATAAGTGGACCCCGACTTGGCTGGAGCTTTGCAGGCCACGTGCTTCCCATCTATGGCTCCAACGGTGTGTGGAAAGTTCCACTTCTGATACCACTGCTCTGCAACTTTCCTCCAGCCTTCTTCAGTGGTGGGGCACTGGAGGAGCTCCTCTACGTATTCTTCGATGATGGCCTGCACCACTTCTCTGACCACAATGCTGATGGTGTTGTGTGGCACCCTCCAGGCATACTGCATGTTTCTGTACATGGTCCCAGAGGCCAGGTGGCGCAGAGTCAGTGCCACCTTCAGTCCAGGGTCCAGGCTGGGATGGAAGTTGGTGTTTGCCCTGGTCAACCTGCGTCTCAGCCGCTCCACAACTTCATCAAACATGACTGATGGCATCCTCATGAAGTGCTGGAATGCATGAGTGTCTTCATTCCTCTGCTCCACCATAAGCTTGTCATAGAGTCCAAACTCCGCTCTTCTCCCGATTCATCATTGGACCCAGACAGTTCTTGGACGTCTCCTTCTTCTCTTTGCATAGAAAAGGTGAAACAGTCTGAAGAGAGCTTGGTTCTGGTGTTGAATGATGGCGGCTACCAAAAGGAGTGTGTGATGATCTATAGTGGAGATCAATTGATGATGTGGAAGAGCAAGAGCAAGGCTGAAGAGATCTGCACACCAGGGCAGCTGGACTGAAAGTGAGATCCAGGTGATTTCCTCCCCTTTTTAAAGGAAATGTCGGTTTTCCGCTAGCTGTCCTTCCACATACTCTAGGCATCCTCCAGACATCCTAAATATCCGAGATACGTCCCATATACAAATATTTTTTTCATTTTAATGCTTTCTATCCAAGCTGCATCCGCTTTCATCCTTTCTATGTCCATGCTACTTATGCTGTGTGGATGTTCCGCGTACCTTTCGCTTCCTCCCTCTTTCTGCTTTCCGCTGCAGCGAATGTGAGTTGCGTGGATGGCCAGAGGATGCCGAGAGGATACATCGGCCGTGTAACGGATGACAATGGACGTAGAACGTTTGTTGCCCGTATGTGTCATGGATGTAGATTGTACGCGGCAGAAAGTTCATCCGCTCAAAAAGTTTTGTGTAGCTCAAAACTTTTTGAGCGGATGAAATAGCAGTAGATGGATGTTTGACGGATAGAGCATATGAAAGACGTACGCAGTGAGTACACAATGGATGCATCACGTTTTCCAATGGATGGCAAGCTTTTTTGTCCGTTTTACATCCTCTTTGCATCTGTTGGTTCAGTGTGACAGGGGCTTTACATGTAAATAAACTGTAAATTACAATTATTTTTCTGGAAAAAAACTTTCTATATTTCAACTCTTTCATTTTGTACAAACTACATATGTGTGTGTCAGAGGTGGTATTCAGCAGGTTTTCTGACCAGTTCAGGAGAACCAATCGTGGAAATTTTGAGCAGCTCAGAGAACCGCCAAATACCACCTCTGACTGGCCCCGCCCCCAATGATTCTCTGCCTCCTAAGTCCCAGCTGATTGGCTGGGTCTCCTTTTGTTGCCCTGCACAGGAGAAGGGAGTTGGAAAGCAGGTTAGTGGGATGGGGAGGGAATGGGGATTTTGCAGTATCCTTCCCCTGTCATGCCCACCCAGCCACACCACTCCCACCAAGCCATACTCACAAAACCAGTAGTAAAAAAATTTGAATTCCACCATTGGTGTATGTGTAGAATTCACACACACACACACATACACAGAGTCCGCAAATTATAATCATTCATGTGACCATTCGAAGTTACAGCAGCGTTGAAAAAAGTAACTTACGAGCGTTTTACAACTGTTGCAGCATTTCCTGGACACTTGATCAAAATTTGGATACTTGGCAAATGGCATGTTTTTTGATGACAATTGCAGTGCCCTGGAGTCATGTGATCACCTTTTGCAATCTTGTGACAAGCAGGGTCATTGGGGAAGCCAAATGTACTTAACAATCATGTTACCAACTTAAGAACTGCATCAATTCACTTCACAACAGTGGCAAGATACTTATAAAATGGGGCAAAACTCAGAATTGCTGCCTTGCTCAGCAATGGCTCAATTGTGATCATGTCGAGGACAGTGTTGGGATTCAACCAGTTCACACCACTTTGGGAGAATCAGTTAAGTTTCTGAGCAGTTTGGTGAACTGGTTGTTTGAAGAAATAATTCGGGCAGAGAACCGGTTGTTAAATTATTTGAATCCCACCATTGGTGCATATACATATGTACAATAAAGTAGGTAATTTTTGACAAGTTAATATATTTCTTACATAACAGATGCTGTGTCATGGCCCTGTCCAAGCCTGAATCTGCTGATGACAAAGAGCTGGAGCTGGGGCTGATGGAGGAAGAGGTTGTGGCTTCATTGGCTCCGAAGGAATGACTGGAGGAGCAGAACCAGGCAACCCCAGGTCCCTCAAGCTGGTGAAGGATTGCCAGTGATGAAAAATAGGTGCAGGATGACTAAGGGAGGGGAGAGAGGGCAGGCAGTGGAACAGATGAGCGACGGAGGTCTAGCGCTGAGCAAGGACTGCCCTCTCCTGATCCCCAAGCATGGAGAGTGGAGAGGAGGCAGAAACAGCACAGGCTGACCCGACAACTCGAGAGGAGAGTGCCCCACCCCTTTTCACAAGGCTCACCTGTGGATTGAGACTTGAGATGCTATTGAAGGGGCATTTGTCTGGAACAAACGCTGAATTCTTGGAGCCATTGCTGCCATTGCTGACGTCTGGATTTTGCTGTGCTTCTTATTCAGATAATATCTGATCGGGGGGGGGGGGGTGTCCAATTCACTTCAAAGTCATGTGCCTTTGCCAGTTTGCCTGCCTCACTGGACTTCTTGCCCTGTTTGCTGCCTTGCTAACTTTGCTTGCTTGACTGCTTGCAGTCAGTGGCTGTCAGAGGTGCGTGTGGGAGCTTTTGCTCCAGGACTTGCAGGATATGTGGGAAGGTTTGGGGGAATGTTGGAGCAATAAAAAGGAGTTAGAACTGTTCTCTGGCTGTGTTTCTTCCGTGCCTCCCCCGGGTCATCACATGCTGGCACTGTCATTAGTAATAAAGCTTGAATAAAGTGAACTCTATATTTTGCACTATACTTGGAGCAGGTGACAAAATGGAAATGTTAACCCAACGTCCTACTAAACTGATAGATGAATGACCTCGTATAGACTAAAACCCATTGTACCTTGGAATAGGGTTCATCAAGGTCAAGAAAACCCATTAACATTGCTTCCAAGTAAATATCTATAGGATGTGGTGTTAGGAATTTTAATGTTCTTATCAAGATATTAAAGCCCAAGAAATCATAAGTGGGACAAAGGATGACTGACTTGCTACTATGTGAATCTAAAATTTCTTTTTCACAACCTGCAACTAGCATTTATGCTTCATTCTCTTTCATTAGCACGGTGAGTCAACTTTGTTAGATACAATATCTACAGTATTTTACAAGGAAGTGGACCTGTATTGCAGAAGAAATAGAACTGATGGATATCTCTGGATATGGGACATACCTGTATACTCATAATACTCCCCAATAATAGCTGTGTACAACATTATCTTTTGATTAGTGAGGTCACCTTAATCTCTAATTGTTTATGATGATGTTCCTTTTAAAACCTATGAACCTCAGCAGTTTTCCTCAGACTGGAAACCACACATATTCTCCAGCCAGGCTGGAAGCTGCAACCTAACACATCACAAGGGTATCTGAGAGATTCTGGCCTTGTGCATCTGAAACCTGAAGCAATGTTTCAGTAGACACTCTGAATGCCTTTATTCCAATCAGAAAAGTTTTGCCTCATTTCCAATGTGTGTCTCTGGTGAATTGAGATTATTTGGTGCATTTGAGATTATTTTCTTTTCTGCTCAAATCCTCCCTTTTCTTCCTGGGACCTTCCAGTTTCTTCTAGATTCCAAACAATATCATGCTGACTTTTCCTTTTCCATCCACTATTTAGCAATCCTTTAAAAAAATACTGTTTAGCAATCCTTTAAAAAATACTGCCTCCAAAGTCCCTTTCTTGGACTTCCCATCTGGAGATCAGTTCCATTATACAAAGTAAAACTTTCTTCAAAAAATAAAGTCTGTTTTAACACAATAAAGTTTCCAGGGATATTATCTATAACTAACCTGAACACTTTATCCAACAATAAATCAAGTTTCTTTCCTCTCAGAGCTGAAATTTAAAACTGGAAATTTTCAGAAGTACCTGCTGCTACCTACATGTTATATGTAACTTTTATTTATTTATTTTTCTGTTTCAACTTTCTTTATTTTATTTTACAATAATATCCATATCAATGCATGAACAGTGTGATATTCAGCAGGTTCTGACCAGTTCTGGAGAACCGGTAGCGGAAATTTTGAGTAGTTCAGAGAAGCAGCAAATATCACCTCTGACTGGAGATTTTACAGTATCCTTCCCCTGCCACACCCACCAAGTCACATCCACAGAATCAGTAGTAAAAAAATTTGAATACCAACACTGCACCCATCTCACAAACAATTGACTCTGGGCAGCATACAACAAAACTAAAACAATAAATATTTAAAATCATTATTATTAATATTTAAAAACTAAAAAAACAGCTAAGTAGCAATAACAGATGGAGAGATGTTAATAATAATGGAGTAATCTTACCACTTCACCTGCCCGCTGGAGTTCCCAAGCCTGTTGACATAACCAGATCGTGAGGGATCTTCAAAAGGTTAAGCCCATGTCACATTGAACCAACGGATGCAAAGAGGATGTAAAATGGACAAAAAAGCTTGCCATCCATTGGAAAACGCGATGTACTCACTGCCACCATTTTGCTTCCTCTCTATCCATCCAGCATCCGTTTACTGACGTTTCATCTGCTCCGAAAGTTTTGAGCTGCCCAAAACTTTTGCGCGGAAAATGTATCCAGTTCGTCCGTTCTGCATCCGCTAGGCATCCGCTAGGCATCTGCTAGGCATCTGCTACGCATCTGTTATGCATCCGCTATATCCACTAGGCATCCGTTCCACATCCGCGCAACTTGCATCCGCTCGGACGCAGGGAGGAAGCGGAACAGACGCGGAGCGGATGCAGAACGGATGCCTAGTGGATGCAGCACGGAAACAAAGCATTTAAAATGGAAAAAACATTTGCAGAGGGGACCTATCTCGGATATTAGGGATGTCTAGAGGATGCCTAGAGGATGCCTAGAAGATGCCGAGAAGATGCCTAGAAGATGCCTAGCGGAAAACCTATATTTCCTATAAAAAGGGGGAGCAACTCATCTGCATCTCACTTTCAGAACAGCAGCCCAGAGGTGCAGACCTCTGCAGCCTTCATCTGCCTCTTGCTCTTCCACAGCATCCAGTCATGTCCACCGTGGATTGTCCTTTCGGCAGACACTATCGTTCTGCAACAGTGCGAAGCCATCTGCAGGCTCTGTGAACTCTACTGCGAGAAGAAAAAGAGGCAGCCAAAAAGAGTCTGGTTCACCGAAGATGGTTCACCAGAAGAGCAGAGTACGGACTGTACAACAAGCTGATGGTGGAACTCAGGAACGAAGACACTCGGGCGTTTCAGAACTTCATGAGGATGCCTCCAGCCATGTTTGACGAAGTTGTGCAGCGGCTGACACCCAGGTTGACCAAGGTAAACACCAGCTTCCAGCCCAGCCTGGAACCTGGGCTCAAGGTGGCACTCACTCTGCGCCACCTGGCCTCAGGGACCACCTACAGAAGCATGCAGTACGGCTGGAGGGTGCCATCCAAGACCATCAGCATTGTGGTCAGAGAAGTGGTGCAGGCCATCATCGAAAAATACAAGGAAGAGCTCCTCCAGTACCCCTCCACTGAAGAAGGATCGAAGAAAGTTGCAGAGCAGTGGTATCAGAAGTGGAACTTCCCACACACCGTTGGAGCCATAGATGGCAAGCACGTGGCCTGCAAAGCTCCAGCCAAGTCGGGGTCCACTTATTTCAACTCCAAGGGCTTCTTCAGCATCATCCTCTTTGCCATGGTCGATGCTGACTACAAGTTCATGTACATCGATGCTTCAGGCAACGGCTCATCTTCAGATGCCCAGGTATACAAAGCTCAAGGAGAGCTGGAACACAACCTCATCGTGGGCTTCCCAGATCCAGAACCCCTGCCCAATGACACACAAGATGTGCCCTACTTCATCGTGGGGGATGACGCCTTCTCCCTCACAACCTACCTCATGAAGCCCTACACTTCCAGACTCCTCACCCGTGAAGAGAGGATCTTCAACTACAGGCTGTCCAGGGCAAGGCGGGTGGTGGAGAATGCCTTTGGCATCCTGGCCAACAGGTTCCAGGTACTTCTCACCACCATGCAGCATTGCCAAGAGACCGTGAGGAGGATCATGGAAGCTTGCTGCATCCTGCACAATCTCATGCGCACCTGCTACCCAGTCTTGCAGAACAGGCTTGTGGACCTCCAACAAGGCAAAGGGGACATGGAGCCTGGGGAATGGAGGCCAGGGCAAAACCTGATCGACACTGAGGATGTGCAAGGCTCCAACAGAGCCTCACATGAAGCGAAGAAGCAGTGCAACCTCCTGAGACACTGGTGCAACTCTCCAGCTGGAGCAGTGGAGTGGCAAGACAGGATGGTAGATGCTTAATGGATGCTTCCTTCAGCCTATCTCATCACATGGATGAGATTGGGCCATGTATGTTTGGTTGGCCTACAATGAACAGGGCGTTTAATAAAGAGTTGTGTTTATGTTGACATGCATGGATAATTATTACATTATTATTGATAATAAAGGGCCATAGGTGTGGCACCTGGGAGGCTGGACCATACAGTCCCACTATGCTTGCACTGGAGGTTTATCTATCCCACTGCTATCCTAACCCATCCCACAGCTATTACCCATCCCACAGGTATCCTAACCCATTCCAAAGCTATCCTTACCCATCCCACAAGCATGCAAAGGCTTAAACCATTTCTAAAAGTTTCCACCAAGACTTTATTAAAAAAAAAGAAATGAAGCAAGTGTGTGAATCATAAATAGACTTTATTAACAGCAAGCTATAAAACAAGAATGAGTCTCTGGCACTCCTCTTGGTCACTCAGTCTCAGGGGTGAAGGGTCCAGGTGCTGTGGAGGTGGCTGGTGCTGGAGTGCTTTTCATCAGCTCCTCCAGAAGCAGAAGCAGCAGAAGCCCCAGCCCCAGAAGAGCGAGCCCGTGCTGCAGAAGCCCCAGCAGAACCAGAGTGAGGGCCAGGGGGCGGGATGGTAGCCCTGTCCCTCTTGCAAGGGCTGGCAGAAGATGACTGAGGCTTGCTGTGCTTCCGCATGGTTGTGGGGTTGCTGGCTGGCAGGGAGGCTGGCCGGAACCAAGGCTGGCAGGAAGGCTGGCAGCAAGGCTGGCAGGCAGACATGCAGGCAGGGCAGGCAAGGCAGCCAATCCGTCCGGCAGCAGGTCTTTCCTCTGAATGGCAACCTGCTTCCGAGCTGCTTCCGTTATATCCACGGGGCTGATGCAATGCATCCCCCCCGCATGCGCAATTAACGCCAGGCATCCGTTCGGCTTCCGCTCTGCATCCGCTAGGCTTCCGCTGTGCATCCGCTTCATCCGCCAGGCATCCGTTCGGCGTCCGCTCTGCATCCGTTGTATCCGTTCCGCGTCCACTTTGCTGAGGTCCCCCAGAAGCCTAGCGGATGTGCCATCCGCTCTCATCCGCTTCCATCTGCTGGGCTTCCGTTCCGCATCCGCTTTCCATCTGCCCTGCGTCCTCCCCGCGTCCGTGTTATCCGCTCCGGTTACACAAATTTTTGCCCCTTTTGAGAGCAGATAACAACGGATGGAACATTTTGCTCGTCCGTTGTGTCCTTTTTGCATCCGTTGGGCAGTGTGACATGGGCTTTAGAAACAATGAGGCTACTCCTCACCTGGGGGAATGGAGGAGATTGCAGAATATGGGGGCCACAGCAGAAAAGGACATAGAATAACCCTTTTATGAAACTATCACCTCCTGCTTTGTGTTATTCATGCATCTCTCAAGAGTAATTACATGCCTATTTTATGATGTCCAGTGAAAAAGAGTCCTATATCTTAAGAGACATCCACTCCAAGCCCACTGTGGAATGGAAGAATCATAAGTAAGAAACCCATGCCTCAGAATTGTTATTCAGGCTCAACATCTGGAAAATAACATAATGTAGGCAAATGTAGAAGATTTCCAAATCTGGTGAGATTTATTGTGTTGCTGTTTAAATACTTATTTCTTAATCACTGGCTTGATGGAGAAGTTAACAATACAAATATTATGCAAAGCTATGTCCTTTCTTTTTTTTGGCAGATGATACACTTCCTCTTTTTTTTAAAGATATGCACAGTTCTGCACAAACTTTCTTGTTTCCAGAACACAACTGGAAAAAGGGGATTTGTCCAGAAAAGTCTATGAAGCCCAAAAGTTTATTCTTGTGTCTGTGATTTGACACAAATAGACACAGATCAACTTGCAGTTTCATTCCACTACAAATGAAAAGCAGTACATTTTCAGGATCAGGGTAAGAACATCCTACTTTCATTATAAATTTCATGTCTCATGGATCCTTATTTTGTACAATGTATTCATTTTGCTGAAAACATAATTTCCCATAAATTACTGGAATGCCATTTTAAATGTTTCTGCTACATTTGAAGCCTATGTCCTAGCTTTTCATTATCTGGTATAATGTTGGCTGGAAATTCTGCAAATGAGCCCAAAATGTTTAGAGGACTGGTTGGAAGAAAACATTTACGAAGAAAGCATATTTGCATTTTAGGACTAGAACCAATATTTTAAAAAAATCTATGGCATTATGTTGTCATCACCCAGTCCAAAATATGTAAATATATGTAGACAATATAGTCACAACAAATTTAATAATCTTGTACTAGATGGGGCTTCTTAGTTAGGATCAAAGGTTAATATAGCAATTCATATGATAGGTAAGAGTTTGCAACAGACCAATTCAAAAGATTAATAATAGTATGTGAGAAGCACCTTGAGTGATGGGGCAAAGGTCAGATAAGAGAGCATCACATAATGAACAAAGAAAGACTTTGAAGGGAGTCAGACTAGTTTTTCAGGCTGTTTGTACTTTCAGACTTGTAATATTCTGTTAATGTAGCCTTTACTAAATAGAATTAGCTCATCTAGTCGTGTTTCCTGTGTGGTTGGGCTGGTTGGCCTGGAAGGCTGACATACAGCTGGGGAAAAGAATAAAAATGTAGTAAGTATATCCTTTTGTGAAAGATAAAATTGTTTCCTCTGTTACTGTGTATAATATTTTATGGAAACTTGGCCAACTCTTCACTAAACGATTCAATGACAAAATCTACCACTTTCCACCTCAAAAGAGATATCTCAACAAAAGAGATCTTCAGTTGGTTTTACTAACAAATTAAACTGACATTTACATATGTATGCTTTGGAATAATCGGGGAAAATGATTTGACTCAATCTAGCAAATAGTATTTGGGGAGCTTAATATTTAAACTTTGGCATTAAAGAGTTTGTTCAGTAGAGTAGCATTCTTGATCAGCAAGGATAGTAATAAGCTAATAACCTTTATTTTAATATGTCTACTATTACAGAATTTGCAATTATGAACAAAATAGAAGCAAATAATGAAAAAGATTTCCCCAAATTAGACACATGAATACCAGTCACATTATTTCCTGATCAGCATACAAAAGAATTCTTTCTACCAACAAAATAATTGTCATTTAGCAGATTGGTACTCCAGAGAACAGGCCAATATTTGGTTTTCCTAAATATCAATTTTCAGTTTATGCCAAGGTTCATCAAGGCTCTGTTCCATAATGTAATGACATTGTCACTTTCAAGTAAATCTAAAATGATGTTTCTCAGCCTTGTGTGGACATCATGCTGACTGGAGAAATTTAGATTCTGAAGTCCACACTCTTGTAGTTGCTAAGGTTAAGAAACACTGATATGCAGCATCTTCAAGAGAGGAATGTGTTCCATTTTAAAGGGCTATTGTAGACTATACAAGGTACTCCTCAACATACAACCACAATTTCTGTTCTAAGTGAGACATTTATTTAGTGCGTTTTGCCCAATTTTACCACCTTCCTTGTTGAGCGAATCACTGCAATTGTTAAGTTGGTAGCACGATTGTTAAGTGAATCACTTAATACTTCTCCATTGATTTTGCATGTCAGAAGGTCACAAGGGTAATCCCATGACCATGGACAATGTAACAGTCATAAATATGAGTCAGTTGCCAAGCATGGCCATGGGATGCTGCAGTGATCATAAGTGTGAAAAATAATTATAAGTCAGTGTTGTTGCAACTTTGAACGGTCATTAAATGAACTGTTGTAAGTCAAAGATCACCTGTAGATTAAAATTACCCCCTACATCACTACATAATACCCCTGATGATACATGATACCCTGGCATCATCTCAGAACTGGTTCCATTCCCAATAATTTTCATGACAATGTCTACTTTTGAAAATCAGTTTATTTCCAGCTTTTCTCCAGTTTATTGGACATTGAATCAAAAGTGTTTCAAATCTCTATTCCATTTAAATCACCTATTTAAATCACCAAAACCACCTCTGAAAACTTTGCCAGAATATTCCCATTTTGTGGCTTCCCTCTCAACCCATGGTAATCTTACCCCCAAAATGATCTTTGTTTATTTCCTTCATTTCATCTTCAGCTAATGTAGTCACTAGAACATGCAACAACAATAGTGTTTGGGAGAAATAGACTGTTGAAAAATTACCATCATTCAATCTTCACGTGTCAAGGAGAGTTTTAATGCTGCCAAGGAGCAATTGTTCATCAAACACACACCCTCGTACATGAAAGGATAGGGGTATCTTATTTTCTTTTCTTTTTGTGCAAAGTGCGGGGGGAGAGAATTCCCCACAAATATTGAGTAATTAAAAGTTGGCAGGAAAATATTGCATGTATATGACAGAGGGTTAGACTTGTTTGAATCAAGGTCAGAGAAAAATAAAATTCAATAAATACAGTCTATGAACACTGCAGCTTAAGTCAGGCATTCAGAATCTGATTTCCATTCAGCTGTGTTAAAGCTCCTTTCCCACAATGCCTAAGCAGCATGTAAAATCTTAATGTAAAGGCAAAATAGCATATGGGGGTATAAATATCCTGGTATGTTTATTCCAATAGCATCTGCAGCAAGTAGGGAAAAATCTTCATGGTATTTTTTCAAGTGAACCATTTAGAATAAAAGCATGGTGATTAAGAAATGTCCTTATGTTTGCTAATATTTATTCTATTTATTAGATTTACAACCCACCTTTATTTGTGCCACTTAAGACAGTGTACCTAATACCATCTCTCTGATTTTTGCAACAATAACCTTGTAGACTAGGTTGTCTAAGAACAAATGATTGGCTTATCACCAAACTGGTTTCATGATTAAGGAAGGATGGAAATCTTGGTCTCCTAAGGTTTAGTCCAACTCCTTAGCTTTGTTTGCCCCAAAGTAGCTCTCATATGTCAAAGGTCTTCGCATTTATTATTTTTAAGCCAAAGTAGTTAGTTCCTAACTGGAATGGAGCTTTAAATATTAACATTGTTCATATCTACAGGATCAGAAAAAACAACATCTTTAAAAGAAGGTTGTTTCCCATGTTTGGCTCTGCTGTGTGAAATAACTGCTTCATATTTTTTTAAAGGTAAGCCTGGCCTTTGGTATTCATTCATTCATTCATTCATTCATTCATTCATTCATTCATTCATTCATTCATATCCAATCAGCTTTCAATGGATGAATGAATTAATTAACTATGGCTGATAAATGTTTGTATAAAAACTTGTTTTATTTTTAGTCAGCTGTTCTTTTAGTTGGTGATGACTTTTGCTGCTTTTCTCCAATCCACCCCCACCCACTACATGTTTAACTGCATAAATCTTTTCATCTGGGCTATAAAGCATTTCCTTTTTGCTCTTAAAAGAAATAACACTGAAAAATAGTATGCTATCTAAAGCCAGTTTAAGCCTGTTTCCAGAGAAGTTTCAGTAACATTCAAACAGTCCTTAGCAGCAATGTGGGAGCTGTATGGAAGAATGCCAAATCAGACTTTCTCACTTCCTTTCTGCAGAAGTCAGCAAGTACACCCCTCTGTTTGCTTTTCTTTTAATTATTATTTACTAGATTTGCAAATATAACTGGGAAAAGAACCAAGAAAATATATAACAGAAGCAAGTGGTAAATGAAGAGATTTGTTATAAGCACTGCAAAAATTAAGAAAAAAAAGAAAGTAACGACACAAATATAAATCTATCAATTAAAAAATATCAGTTTGAAAGTTGAAATCAGTGTTAAAATAAAGAAATATTTGAATCAGATTATTATACAGCGTAGTAATTGGCCATTTTTAACCAGCATGGTTTGTTTTATACATTTTAAGCTGAGAAAAAAGGTAGAAAAAGTCTACCCGATCTGAAAAAAAAATACTGAATTTTGCAAATCAAAAAGAAAAAGAAAACCCTAAATATTATAACCTTATGTTAGGAGAAACCCATATATCCAAACCCAAATCAATTTGTAAGATTACACCTAATCATGGTTTCCAGATTGAGTGAAATTCTCTATCAGATTTGTTTTTTTTAAAACCTGAAATTAGTTTTGCCATTGAGTCATAGGCCATCCTTTCCTAACTTTACCAAACTTCTAGAGAAGGATTTATTTGTGTTTTATTATAGTAAGGATAAGAGTATTCTAGCAGCTGTTACCATGTACAAAACCAGTTAATTATATTTTCTGAGAATATAAGGTTTCATAATGTTTAGTAATCAATATGAAAGAATGAATATGGATATTACATTGCCAACAGTTTTTAGAAAACAAATGATCTATTTTGGCAAGCAGTACTGGAGTAATACACCATTAGTAGAATATGTTAAACTAATTTTAAATATTTTTCTTCCATAGATTTTCCCATTGTTGCATGACAGTTATTCTATTCAGCTTCCGCTTCTATTTGATCATTCAGCCCTTGTTCATTTTCTGAATCGTACAACAACTTGTAGATAAGCCCTTATAAATCCTCTATTTTCTGTGTGATATATTTTACTAGTTTAGTTAAATCTCTAAGTGTTTTATCCTCTTGTGAAATTCTTTTAAGACTACACTGCTTTTTTATAGATAGGGAGCCAGAGAGGTTCTGGCCATTATCTTAAAAAAAAAGTATCTCAAATAACTTAGTCTGTGTTTCTTCACAATAAAATCTTGCAATCTGTATTGATTGTTATCCTTCCTTTAGTCATATTTCTTTGTTCTACTTCATCAAAAAAATAGATATTTCAATCTGAAGCAAAGACCATAATTCTGCACTAATTCTTTTTCTATACTTGTCCCATACTTTTATAATGCCTTTTATTTAAATTCATGTATGTAGGAATAGCTTTTATCTTTTGCTCTATTTTCAAAATTGAACCCTGCTTGTGTGTTAGTTCTAATTGTTTCAGTTCATTATTTAATATGTTTGTTTTTGTATGGCTTTCCTTCTCTTTGAAGCCAAAGAAATATACAATTCAGTAATAAATCTTTGCTCAAATCCCATTTTGTAGATAAAGAAACATCAAATTAGCCTGGTTTAGAATAAGGTTTTCAGTTTGTATTGACACTTCAGCTAATACCCTCGTGTACTATTAATAAACCTTCAACTCCCCACTTTTCAGTCTAAGACTTCCGCTGTGCAATGTTGTAAGGTAGTTGCTAGCTTACAATCAGCATAGATGAAAACAGCAATTTCCACATCTTTCCTTAAGTGTCTTGTTTGCTTGCTCTTCATCGTGAATAAAGCAACACGTATTATATTAGGATTAAACCAAAGTATGAATGTATCTATTTTTATTAAAAAAAATATACAATCAGCTAGCATGTGAACCTGAAAAGCACTCTGAACATTTTCCTGAGTTCAGAATGACACATTGCCAATAGTTACCATACTTAAGCTGGTTGTTACATATTGAGCAGCTGCTCCAGGTAGAAAAGTAGGTCAGAATAATTATAATAGATATAATAAGAAATCTAAGAAGGAGGAGGAAGAGAATGGGGATATGTTACATATCAAAAAAACTCACACAACAATAAATCCATATTTAGGTAGGTTGACTGAAGTGTCATATTAATCCAATGTCAGGAATTGAAATTACAAGTTTTTAATCTATTTATTTATCATCTGGTGAATGATAAATAGCAACAGCATGTTGACTTATATCCTGCTTTACAGTGCTTTACAGCTCTCTCTAAGCAGTTTACAGAGTCAGCATATTGCTTCCAACAATCTGGGTCCTCATTTTACTGACCTTGAAAGGATGGAAGGCTGAGTTAAAATTGACCCTGTGAAAATTGAACTGCCAAATTGTAGGCAGCCAGCAGTCAGCAGAAGTAGCCTGCAATACTGCATTCTCACCACTCTGCCACCATGGCTCGTCTGCCTAAAAGTGACTAGGCAGCACACAACACTGAATATATTTATAGCACCATAGCAGTGAATGCCTGCCTCTTGGGATCCACCAAGGGAAGTTCCCAGACAGGACATAGAGCACATCTTTTCTGCTAGATCTGATGGGATTGAGTAGATATAATTGGGGAGAGGTGATCCCTCAGATAACCTGGTCCCAGGCCATGAAGGGCTTTAAAGTTTTAACCAACCTCTTGAATTGGTCCTGGATGCAAATATACAAATAATGCAGCTTGTGGAGTAAATGTGTTGTCCTGAAGACACATATAACTTACTCTGCACCAGTTGAAATTTCGGAATACTCTTTAAGGTCAGACACATATAGAGTGCTATTACAATAGTCCCATCAGGAAGTGACTTTTCAGTACTGAGTGCCAAAATGGGACCGTGCATGCACCAAAAGGGCACTGAGTGCTGAATCACGTGCGCCCAAAACTGGAAGAGCAGCTCCCAGGCGTGCACATTCGCACTGGCCACCTAGTCTTTATAACATGCATACATGCGCAAAGATCAGCTAGCCATCGCGCATACACGCACTGGAACCCAGAAGAGGAACAGACAGCTGGCATGCCCAGAAAGATGGCTCTGCGTGCCACTTATGGCACACGTGCCATAGGTTTGCCATCATGGAACTAGGGCATGAGTGACATTGAGAAAGCCCCCGATCCAGGAACAGGCATAGGTTGTGTACAGCAGAAAGCTGTTCAAGGCAGGGGTGGGCTTCAAAAATTTTAGAAAAGGTTTTTCTGCCCAGTTGCTGGGTGGGAGTGGGCGTGGCCATGGTGGGTATGGCCTAGTCAGCTTCCTGCACCATGGGGGGGGGCATTTTTGCCCTCTGCAATTCTGGAGGCTTTCCTTGAGCATCCAGGAGGGTGAAAATAGCCTCCTGGGCTCCGGAGGCTCACTGGAAGCTGGAAACTAGCCAATTTCCACCCTTTCCAAGCTTCCAGGAGGCCCATTTTTGCCCTCCCAAAGCCTCCATGCGTGCCCTGCACTTACCTGCATCCAAAACAGACCACATGGGGATTCCTGGGAGGGGTGCAGGGTGGGCAGGGCCAGTTCAGGAGTGGGATTTGGGGGTTGCAGAGAATCTTAGCTAGGGGCTCTCCCAAACCCATGCGAACCCCCAGCAGCCCACCCCTGGTTCAGGGGGTCTTCCTACCCAACTCTTCAAGCAGGAATTGTGAATCCAGGAGGACTTCCAGATTGTGAAGCCCCAGTTTTAAGCCCATGTCACACTGCCCAACGGATGCAAAAAGGACACAGCGGACGAGCAAAATGTTCCATCCGTTGTTATCCGCTCTCAAAAGGGGCAAAAATTTGCATAACCAGAGCGGATAACACGGACGTGGGGAGGACGCAGGGCAGATGCAAAGCAGATGCGGAATGGAAGCCTAGCGGATGGAAGCGGATGGGAGCAGATAGCACAACCGCAGGGCTTCCAGGGGGCCTCAGCAAAGCGGACACGGAACGCATACAGCGGATGCAGAACGGGCACTGAACGGATGAAGCGGATGCACAGCAGATGCACAGCGGAAGCCTAGCGGATGCCTGACGTTAATTGCGCATGCGGGGGGGATGCATTGTGTCAGTCCTGCGTATATAACGGAAGCAGCTGGGAAGCAGGTCGCCATTCAGAGGAAAGACCTGCTGCTGGATGGATTGGCTGCCTTGCCAGCCCTGCCTGCCTGTCTGCCTGCCAGCCTTGCTGCCAGCCTCCCTGCCAGCCTCCCTTCCAGCCTCCCTGCCAGCCTTGGTTCCTGCCAGCCTCCCTGCCATCCAGCAACCCCACAACCATGCGGAAGCATAGCAAACCTCAGCCATCTGCTGCCAGCCCTGGCAAGAGGGACAGGGCTACCATCCCGCCCCCTGGCCCTCACTCTGGTTCTGCTGGGGCTTCTGCAGCATGGGCTTGCTCTTCTGGGGCTAGGGCTTCTGCTGCTTCTGCTTCTGGAGAAGCTGATGACAAGCACTCCAGCACCAGCCACTTGCACAGCACATGGACCCTTCACCCCTGAGACTGAGCGACCAAGAGGAGTGCCAGAGACTCATTTCTGTTTTATAGCTTCTTGTTAATAAAGTCTATCTTTGATTCACACACTTGCTTCATTTCTTTTTTTTAATAAAGTCTTGCTGGAAACCTTTAGAAATGGTTTAAGCCTTTGCATGCTTGTGGGATGGGTAAGGATAGCTTTGGGATGGGTTAGGATACCTGTGGGATGGGTAATAGCTGTGGGATGGGTTAGGATAGCAGTGGGATAGATAAACCTCCAGTGCAAGCATAGTGGGACTGTATGGTCCAGCCTCCCAGGTGCCACACCTATGGCCCTTTATTATCAATAATAATGTAATAATTATCCATGCATGTCAACATAAACACAACTCTTTATTAAACGCCCGGTTCATTGTAGGCCAACCAAACATACATGGCCCAATCTCATCAGTGTGATGAGACAGGCTGAAGGAAGCATCCATTAAGCATCTACCATCCTGTCTTGCCACTCCACTGCTCCAGCTGGGGAGTTGCATCAGTGTTTCAGGAGGTTGCGCTGCTTCTTCGCTTCATGTGAGGCTCTGTTGGGGCCTTGCACATCCTCAATGTCGATCAGGTTTTGCCCTTGCCTCCATTCCCCAGGCTCCATGTCCCCATTGCCTTGATGGAGGTCCACGAGCCTGTTCTGCAAGACTGGGTAGTGGGTGCGCATGAGATTGTGCAGGATGCAGCAAGCTTCCATGATCCTCCTGATAGTCTCTGGGCAATGCTGCATGGTGGTGAGAAGTACCTGGGACCTGTTGGCCAGGATGCCAAAGGCGTTCTCCACCACCCGCCTTGCCCTGGACAGCCTGTAGTTGAAGATCCTCTCTTCACGGGGGAGGAGTCTGGAACTGTAGGGCTTCATGAGGTAGGTTGTGAGGGAGAAGGCGTCATCCCCCATGATGAAGTAGGGCACATCTTGTGTGTCGTTGGGCAGGGGTTCTGGATCTGGGAAATCCACGATGAGGTTGCATTCCAGCTCCTCCTTGAGGTGACTGGCTTTGTATACCTGGGCATCTGCAGATGAGCCGTTGCCTGAAGCATCGATGTAAATGAACTTGTAGTCAGCATCAACCATGGCGAAGAGGATGATGCTGAAGAAGCCCTTGGAGTTGAAATAAGTGGACCCCGACTTGGCTGGAGCTTTGCAGGCCACGTGCTTGCCACCTATGGCTCCAACGGTATGGGGGAAGTTCCACTTCTGATACCACTGCTCTGCAACTTTCTTCCATCCTTCTTCAATGGAGGGGCACTGGAGGAGCTCCTCCTTGTATTCTTCGATGATGGTCTGCACCACTTCTCTGACCACAATGCTGATGGTGTTGGATGGCACCTTCCAGCCGTACTGCATGCTCCTGTAGGTGGTCCCTGAGGCCAGGTGGCGCAGAGTGAGTGCCACCTTGAGCCCAGGTTCCAGGCTGGGCCAGAAGCTGGTGCTCTGCTTGGTCAACCTGGGTGTCAGCCACTGCACAACTTCGTCAAACATGGCTGGAGGCATCCTCATGAAGTTTTGGAATGCACGAGTGTCTTCGTTCCTGAGCTCCACCATCAGCTTGTTGTACAGTCCGTCCTCTGCTCTTCTGGCGAACCATCTTTGGATCCAGACTCTTTTTGGGTGGCTCCTTTTCTTCTTGCAGTAGAGTTCACAGAGCCTGCAGATGGCTTCGCACTGTTGCAGAACGATGGTGGCTGCCGAAAGGACTTTGTTACAATCCACGGTGGACATGACTGAATGCTGTGGAAGAGCAAGAGGCAGATGAAGGCTGCAGAGGTCTGCACCGCTGGGCTGCTGTTCTGAAAGTGAGATGCAGACAAATTGCTCCCCCTTTTTATAGGCAATATAGGTTTTCCGCTAGGCATCCTCTAGACATCCTTAATATCCGAGATAGGTCCCCTCTGCGAATGTTTTTTCCATTTTAAACGCTTTGTTTCCGTTCTCCATTCGCTAGGCATCCGTTCTGCATCCGTTCTGCTTCCTCCCTGCGTCCGGGCGGATGCGAGTTGCGCGGATGCGTAGTGGATGCCTAGCAGATATAGCGGATATAGCGGATGCGTAACGGATGCGTAACGGATGCGTAGCGGATGCGTAGCGGATGCAGAACGGACGAACTGGATACATTTTCTGCGCAAAAGTTTTAGGCAGCCCAAAACTTTTGGAGCGGATGAAACGTCAATAAACGGATGCTGGATGGATAGAGAAGAAGCAAAACGGAGGCAGTGAGTACATTCAGTTTTCGAATGGATGGCAAGGTTTTTTGTCCGTTTTACATCCTCTTTGCATCCGTTGGTTCAGTGTGACATGGGCTTTATCTCTGTCCGTTTAATATACTCAAAATGTGGTAAGATAGCTTGTCTTTCCCTTGGCCAAGTACAGTAATAGCTAAATTTTGCTTTCAATTTTATGGCACACCAGTGGTGCTCCTATTTTTTTTTTTTTTTAGCTTCTAACTATTTTATTAAAATATGCTCAACAGAGGCAAGCAAAATGGCAATTCATGCACAATATCTATCAAGCCTTTCTTGCTTTTGCCCAGATTATGATGTAATTAGTGAGAAGGTGGATTCCCAGGAGGGAGGGGTTGCGTTCCAGAAAGTAAGAGGCAACTCAGCCCAGATCTTTTTTGTGAGAGGAAGAGTGAAGACAACTCTTCCCTAACAGCTCCCAGAGTATATTATAGATGCAAATAATAGAATCTTCAGGGTCTATGGGTTCAGGGTCTAAGCTTTTGTCTATTAGGCCAAAAAAATATAATTGGCAGAATTATCATCTGTTATTCTTGGTTTTGGGCCAGACACAGATGGACAAAGGGAATTGAGAGATTTAGATTGAAAAAGTCTTCCTTCTTACATGGAATGTAGGTGGATCCTACAGCAGCTGTACCTTTGTGCAAGATGGTTCTCATCTGTCTCCTCCAGCTGAAATATGCTCTGCCCGCTTTGCTTGTTTTATGTTGCCCAATCAGCAGGCACCAAGGAGTGGAAAGGACAGTACGGTGAAGACCATGATTGGCATTTTATATAACCAGCCACGAAGGTGAATGGGCAGTTGTGTGCAGATTGGGGAACCAAATATTATTTATAAACATACATTCAAGGGACCTAGTCTTTATAACACACATACATGTGCAAAGATCAGCTGCCATTGCGCATGCACGCACCGGAACCCAGAAGAGCAACAGACAGCTGGCATGCCCAGAGAAATGGCTGCCATCTAGTCAGACTTTCATTTACAAAGCTGGTTGATGTAATATACAGATACATATGACCCAGGTCCAAATTTATTTCCAACTACTTTTCTCATCCATCATTATGACTCAGCTTTGTTGGCATAAACTAATTGGAGTTATATTTATGAGGATTGGAAGGGGGCAACTATGCTGGCCAGTGTCATTGATTTCCTGCAAGATGTTGCTGTATTCTGGGAGAACACGACATACACACCTATGCATATCTTCAGTCTCAGGAGATCTTCAGTAAAAAGCATTTTCAAATGAATTATGGATGGTTCCTAAATTGATTAAAAATTCAGATTAAAGATTAAAAATTATTCCCAGTGGTCCATGGGCACATCTATATTATTTCCCTCATCATAATATAAACTTGGTTTGTTTCTGGGTGATTTGTATGTTCGTTGATGGAGACTTACACAGATAATTTTTGAATGATTTTTGTTGAATGTTTCATATACCTAAGGCTCAATTTGAATTCTTGATTTCTTTGTTCCTGTTTCATCTTCTTAATCAAAACACAACAGCACTATTGATCTGACATTTTAAAATATTACAATACAAAGCATATTATTCATAATGTTCTATATGTAAATTGGGTGACTCCAAATCTGCAAACCTGATTGGTCAAATAAACTAAGCATTGGATTGGTTCACTAGGAACCAATCCAAAGAGCTGCTGAAAGGCAGCAAATTTAAGCAACTGCCATTGGCTACAAGCAGGCAAGCCAGCCTGTATAAAAGGCTGGCCTCGGCTTCAGCCAAGTGTTCCTATTTACTGACTAGTTAAAGAATAAAGTATTTGTTGTTG
Source organism: Laticauda colubrina (assembly GCA_015471245.1). Lineage (NCBI taxonomy): Eukaryota > Metazoa > Chordata > Lepidosauria > Squamata > Elapidae > Laticauda > Laticauda colubrina. The sequence goes on from BLBF01000037.1 coordinate 4,785,690, forward strand.
GAACCCGGTCTACCTCATGTGTTTTCTGAACAAAACACTGGCGACGAGGGTGGGATCGTCCTGAATGAAAAAACCTGCACGCGGTGATAAGAAGTCCAGATTACAACCAAGATGCCTGGAAACAACGCACCGCCCGCACCCTTCAATCCCAACGAAGAGGATTGGGATTCCTATGCAGATCGCTTCCAAATGTATTTGGAGAGCAACGAAATGGAAGACATTTCAGAGCAACGCAAGAGAGCTGTGTTCCTGACTCACTGCGGGCCAACGGTTTTCAAGATGGCAAAGGCCCTTGCGTAGCCCCGAGATGTTAAACAACTAAAGTGGCCAGAATTGCAAAGAATCCTCAAAGCACACTACGCTCCGATGGTGTCAAACTTAATAAAGCGACACGAATTTTACCGCAGAGACCAGAGAGAGGGAGAGACCGTTGCCGATTTCATTGCTGCCCTTAGACAATTAGGGGGTGAGTGTGATTTCCTGAACATTGACGAAGCGATGAGGGATCGCGTGGTGTTGGGTCTGAGAGACTTGACCGCACAGAGTAAATTACTCAACAAGCCCAACATCACCGTGACCGAAGCCATCGTGGAAGCCACAGCCGCTGAAGCCGCGAAAAAATCGGCTGTCGCAATGAAAAAGATGAACATACACAGCGAAGAAACTAACCCAACCAAAGACAGAAAGCAGCCTGCCACCACAACCCACTACGAAGAGTCTGGCGAAACATTCGAATTGAGCGAAGAAGACGACGAGGTCCACCGTTTGCTCACGAACAGAAAAGAGCGCGAAAGAAGGAATTGGCAGGAGTGCGCTGGCTGCGGAGGAAACCATTACTGAGCCGAATGCAGATTTCTCGATGCCATCTGCAGGCATTGCAAGAAACGAGGGCACATCGAGAAAGTCTGCAGGAACAAAAAATGCTACAGCCCAACGAGACGCAGAAATTCCCCAACACAAGCTGAGCCTAAACGAGCTGAGAGAAAGTGGCAACAAGAGAAGTGAGCCAATACACACCAAACTGTCACTATAAAGAGCGCTCAGACGGAAAGCGGGAAGAAAGTTAAAGTCATTGTAAAAATCGAAGGAAAGCACTGCAAGATGGAAGTGGACTCGGGGTCCTTCCTGTCCATGGTATTGTAGGACACAATAAAACAGCTAGTCCTAGGTATCAAACCCAAAGAATTACAGAAGCAGAACCTAACTCTCAAGGACTACCAGGGAAACCAAATCCCTGTAGTCGGCATGGGACATTTCCGAGTCGCCTACAAACAACACGTCAAGGTGCTACCGCTGACCATAGTCGACTGAGACAGACCAAGCCTCCTGGGCATCGAATGGTTCGCGCCATTGGGCATCGGGATGACCGGGATTGATCGAGTGACTACAACCGGCTGGGAAGACGTCCTCATCCGAGAATTCCAGGACGTTTTTGACGGCTCACTTGGCAAGTATCGGGGAAATCCCATTTCTTTCAGTCTAAACCCCCAAATAGCCCCACGAAGAATAAAAGAATAAAAGAATAAAAGCCAGGCGAGTTCCTTTTGCACTAAAGACAAAAATAGAGGAACAGCTGGACAAATTAATAGCCCAAGGGGTGTTAGAACCTGTGGACCATGCCAAGTGGGAAACACCTATAATCACACCGGTCAAACCCGACGGGTCCGTTAGAATCTGTGGTGACGATAAGGCTACCCTGAACCATGCATTACAACCAAGTGCATACCCGGTGCCTGTAGTCCAGCATTTGCTTCACTCCCTGGGAAAAGGAAAAGTTTTTGCTAAACTTGACCTAGCACAAGCCTATCAACAGCTCCCAGTGGACCCAGAAACTGCTGAAGCACAGACTATAGTCACACATAAGGGCGCATTCAAGTGTCACCGACTCCAATTTGGAGTGAGTGTGGCCCCAGGCGTTTTCCAGAGTCTAGTGGAACGTCTCCTAAATGGCATACAAGGAGTCGTACCATATTTTGACGACGTCCTGATCTCAGCCAAAGATGAAACCCAATTAAAAAACAGACTCAAAGAAGTACTAACTAAGTTCAGAGAATCTGGCCTCAAAGTGAAAAGAGAAAAGTGTTACCTAATTAAGAATAGCATCGAATTCCTGGGCTATTTAATAGACAGAGAGGGTATACACCCTACAGACAAAAAGATTAAAGCGATTAAAAACGCACCAGAACCAAAAAACAAGACCGAATTACAAGCCTTTTTAGGACTAATTAACTTTTATAATGTATTCCTGCCAAATAAGTCCACGAAAGCAGAACCATTGCACCGTCTTTTAGACAAAAAAGCAATTTGGACTTGGGGTTACAGAGAAAAGCAAGCCTTCCAAAAAATTAAAAGCTTGCTAACATCCTCAAACGTTCTCATTCAATTTAGCAACACACTGCCCTTAAGAGTGACCTGCGATGCCTCCCCATTCGGAGTAGGTGCCATCCTAAGCCACCAACTACCTGATGGCAGAGAAGCGCCCGTCGCATATTATTCAAGGACTTTATCTAAAACCGAGCAGAATTACAGCCAATTGGACAGAGAACCACTAGCAATTGTCGCAGGAGTGAAACGTTTCCACGAGTACCTATATGGGCGGACCTTTCAAATTATAACAGACCACAAACCGCTAATAGGAATTTTGGCGGGAAACAAACCTACACCAAATATCCTCTCCCCAAGAATGACTAGATGGTCAGAGTTCCTAGCAGCCTACTCATACACTCTGACACACCAACTGGGGAAACAGATTTCACATGCGGACGCTTTAAGCAGAGCACCCTTGCCAGCGACTGAAGAAGACCTGGCACCAGCAATGACAGCACTACAAATAGAGACTTGCCCCGATCTACCCATATCAGCATATGATGTCGCCAGAGCCACCGCAAGACTCTTTGACTGCCCGTGTTCTTAACTGGGTAGGTAAAGGCTGGCCGGAAAATCAAAAAACTGAAAACTTTAAACCTTTCCGGACCAGACAAACCAAACTTTCTATTCAAAAAGGTTGTTTACTGTGGGGTGATCGGGTGGTTATTCCTAACAAACTACAACCTAGGGTACTTAGTATGCTACACGAAGGTCACCCAGGGATTGTAAAAATGAAAAGCCTTGCTAGAAGTTATGTCTGGTGGCCGGGTATTGATAGGGACATAGAATACTGGGTAACCTCGTGTAACAAATGTCAAGCAATTAGACCATCCCTACCCAAAGCACCCATTAGAGATTGGGAAATCCCACGGGGCCCCTGGTCACGAATCCACATCGATTTCGCTGGCCCAACTAAAGGACATACCTTTCTGATTGTTGTAGACGCCTATTCTAACTGGTTAGAAGTAAAAATTATGCCACCAACAACAACTGAATTAGTAATAAAACAACCGGACAGCCTTTTTGCCACCCATGGCATTCCGGACATCCTCGTGTCCGATAATGGACCACAACTGACCAGCCTACACTTTGAACAATACCTAGCCTCCCTAGGTATTAGACATGCCCTAACCGCGCCGGCCCATCCGGCTGCAAACGGTAGGGCAAAGAGAATGGTCCGATTTACAAAGGAAGGGTTAGAAAAAATGGACACTGGAGATGTACAGCAAAAAATTAACCGATTGCTCACACTCCAGCACATAACACCCAGTACCACAACCAACAAGTCCCCAGCAGAGCTACTCATGGGGAGAAAACTAAGGTCACACCTTGATAGATTGCACCCAGAATTCACGCCAGAAACCCCCCCCCCGACTCCTCTACACGGTTTAGAAAATTTGGAATTGGCGATTTAGTCTACGCCAAAAACTTCACTGGGGAGCCAGTATGGCTACCAGGAAAAATTACCCAAATAACAGGCCCCAAATCCTACCGGTTAACAGTAGATGATGGCAGGGAATGGAAGCGGCACATAGACCAGCTTTGATCCCGAAATATAGAAAGAACCACAGACATACAACCACTCATCGAAAAAACCGACGAATTGCCAACTAAGGTGGGGGGGGAAATGCGAGAATTAAATAAAGAACCGCTAAAAAATAAAACCAATGAAACATATGAACAAAAAGAGCAAATAAAAGACTCACTGTTTGGAGAGACTTGCGTGAAGAGCCCATCGGAAGGGGCCAGCCAGGCCAGCTCGACTTGCCTGGAGGAAACGGGAGGGAGCGGCAAAACCGCCAGCCTAAGAAACTCAGGCGGCGGTAAAATGGCTGACTCACCCTTCCAGACGGTTCCAGGGAGAAGAACGGATGACACAGCAGCCCCATCTGAACCGGTCGAAGCCTTCACTAAAAATGAACCGCAAGTCAAGTCGAGTCCGGAAAAGCCCCACCTACCTGCGAGACTACGTCACCACGTAGGACTGAACTAAGAGGGGAGGGGTGTTCTATATGTAAAGTGGGTGACTCCAAATCTGCAAACCTGATTGGTCAAATAAACTAAGCATTGGATTGGTTCACTAGGAACCAATCCAAAGAGCTGCTGAAAGGCGGCAAATTTAAGCAACTGCCATTGGCTGCAAGCAGGCAAGCCAGCCTATATAAAAGGCTGGCCTCGGCTTCAGCCAAGTGTTCCTATTTACTGACTAGTTAAAGAATAAAGTATTTGTTGTTGGAACCTGGTCTACCTTGTGTGTTTTCTGAACAAAACACATAAGTCATCACGAACAAGACATTGAACAAGAGCCATTAAGTTCCCACATGATGATTTTTTTAAAATTGCAGAATTTAAAGAAAAGGACCTTTAGTGATATTGTCCCCAATATATTTCTTAGCATAATAACATGGTTGTCTTTTGCCTTGATAACCCAAATGTCCCAGATACATGTTCCCTTCAAACTAATTCTATCAACCACAAAATTTTGCTTCCCTTAGCATTAATATTTCACATACTGCTTTGTAGAACTGTGTACTTTCAATATGTAACATCCAGTTCTGTGTTTTCTTTTACCTCAGAAATATTTTTTTTCCTTTAATACACAAGGGAAGAATCTGCATAATTCCTACTTCATATGATGGGTAACAAGCAATACTATCTCATAAATTTTAATACAAAGAGGACAATTTTTGAGGTTGCAAAACCTTTTTGAAAAAGAAGGGTTAAATCTCTTCTCTCCATTGCCTGCAATTCTGAGCTTTATTGTCACTGCTCCATGCTGCTTTGAGTTAAGAAAATACATACAGAGCTCCATGATAAATAACATCTCATTTGAAACTGCTTAGGGTAGCTCTTCGAGAATTAGGCTAAGAGGGAAGAATAAACAAACCACCCGTGTGGCTATAAAAACCAAGGAGCAAACTGAATGGAAGTCTAGAAATTATTTTTTTTATTGTGCCAAATAGTTGGGGCTTGATCTTCAGTTTCTGACTAGGGGGACACTAAAATTAATAAAAGCTTTTACATGTCTGGTAACATTGCAAATAGAGTAGTATGTAAAGCATCAAAGGAAATTTGGATCTGTTCCTCCAAGTCACAGCTACTTAAAAGCTGGGTGCAGCTGCTTTCCAGCTTTCCAAGCTCATATGAGCAATATGTGTAGACTAGGCCTAACTGTGACACAATTCTCAGGCTGTACATTTAATTAGTTTTGAGAGCTCTTGTTCCTTTTCTGCCTGCAGTGGTAAAATCTCATGCTCAAAAAAGTTTTTGTCTGCCACACCCATAACTGATCGGTGCAATATCCTAGCTATGATTACAGCATGGATACATACATTTGCAAAGGTAACTGTCAACTATTGATCGATAACCCTAACCTTAGCTCATTTAGTGGGGAAAAAGCATGAGACAGTCACAATAAGTAGACACAATCAGCTGATGTGCAAGACTTACTGACAGGCAAATATGTTTTGGTGAGAAATAAAAGGAATATAAGCCATTTTTTGAAATACATTTAGACTTTCTGGTTGACAGGTACATTTGGAATTTATTGTGGTTCGCCGGCAGCAGGTGTGGATGGCTGAGGTCTCAGAGAACAAGGACTCAGATGAGGGGTCTGTGTGTGATGCAGGGATGGGGACAGGACCATCAGGGAGTGGAAGGCTGCCTTCGGAGATTGTGGAGGCTTTCAGCAGTGATGAAGAGGTTCCCGAGGAGCCTGTTCCCAGTGCGCATGCAGACAGGGCTGCTCAAAGGAAAGAGCAGCTGCAGCAGCATGGGCGACTCAGGAGTAAGGCTGCAAGGTGATGGCCCCTCCCTTAAGAGATAAAAGCCAGCTGAGAAACTGGAGTTCTTTGCAGGAAGCAAAGAAATTTTTGCACTCAAGCTTTGTGGACGTTTGGAATTTCTTGGTTGGTGATTGGAGATTCATTGTGTTTGAACTATTTCTTAGTAACTTTATCGAGTATTCTTGGCAGCCTTGCACAACTTTGGCAAGGCTCATTCTTATCAGAGGCAATTAGTTTTAATAGCCTTTTAACCATGAAGGAACAGAATTCATAAAGAATCATTAAAAGGTTTTGTTGTTACCTCTGTTTTGTGTTTGTTTCTTTGGAACAAAGTTTGGGTCAGAACAGAATTTTGAGAAGAGAACTGAGAAGAGTCAAGTAATAGAGTTGGAAAGAACTTTAGACATTATTCTGCATAGTGCATATTTCATTAACTACCTTTAACAGAAGACTATCTTGCTTCTGTTTGAAGACTCCATCAACATACAGCAATATAATTTAGACTTATATGTTACTTCCAGATTAACCAATTGGCAGCTCATGCAGTGGATACAGCTGCCACTGAAAGAACGACTTGCTTGTTCTCAAATGGTAACCATATTTGTTGTCTCCAACCCCAAAACACTTATTTAGCACTTAAAATTATACCACCTCTCCCTCTATTTCCTTATGGCACTCTATTATGACCCAATTCATCCCTCCCCAGAACACATACAAATAAAGCCCTGAGGTGCATCTACAGTATCCACCATTTTAACTTTCTAATAATTTCTGAGGCCAGAGGCATTCTTAGTTCTCTATTTAATGCAGGAAAGAATAAGGTGATTGTCAAGATTGAACCACTTTGCTTCTTTCAAACCAGAGGTGATATTCAACCAGTTCGCACCTGCTCAGGTGAACCGGTAGTGGTTATTTGGCATGGATTGCTGAACCGGTGGCAATCCCTGGCTGGCCACACCCCCAACCAGCCAGGTCATGGTTGTCCGGTCGCTCACTTGCGATCGTTCTCCTAGCTTTCTGCTCCCCATGTCCTCTTTCTCCCTGGGGAAAAGGAAGAAAGGCATGGACGCTGCAAATATCACTTTCCCCGTGTGAGTCAAAGTGTCTGGAGTGAGAAAGAGTGCAGTCTAACAGAGGGGGTGGGGATGAATCCAGCCTTGGAGCACTTTTGCAACGTAAAAGAAATGCAGTTTGGAAGCAGGTCTTTTAAAAACTTCTCCAAGGATTCCCCATGGTTGCTTCAAGTATCGCTTTTCCCTTGTGAGTGAAAGTGCTGGAGTGAGAAGGAGTGCAGTCTGACAAAGAGGGTAGAGGAATCCACTCAAGCCTTGGAGAAATTTAAAGGAGCTGCTTCCAAAATGCTTGTTTTTAAAGTGCACTCTCTCTCTGTGTGTGTGTGTGTATGTGTGTGTGTGTGTGTGTGTGTGTGTGTGTGTGTGTGAGAGAGAGAGAGAGAGAGAGAGAGAGAGAGAGAGAGAGAGAGAGAG